>PVKA01002954.1:0-116536 GCA_004027165.1 Ctenomys sociabilis | reverse complement strand
GCCCAGGCTGGCCTTTAACTTGAAATCCTCCTGCCTCAGCCTCCTGAGTGCTAGAATTATAAGCCTGAGCCACCATATCTGGCTTTAATTTTTTTTTTTAACCTAGTATGTGAAGGACCACCTGAGAAGCTCTCCTTCAAAGAAGAGTGACTGTCTCCATTTTTGACTGAGCCTGACCCTATTTCCTCATACTGCTATGTAGAGAGCTGGTTAGGACTTCTGTTTACCCTTTAATTGGTCTTAAGCGATGTATATTGGTCTAGCTGAGGTGCTGGTGATAGTCTTTGAAGTTGATGTGCATGTTTCCCTGGTAACCTATCCTGCTGCTTTTTAATGTGAGCCAGGACAGAAGAGCTAATGCTCTGCGCTGCCAGCTGGGATGAGCCTCGAGATAGAGGCTATGACTTCCTGGGGCTTGAAAGACTACATCAAAGCTGAAGCACCAGACCCCCCAAAACATTAGATGCTACCTCTATGGCATAATAGTATAATGCAGATTACTCTCTCTGCATATCCTCTCTGCATATGGCAGAGGTAAATGTAGGCCACCCCTCTAGGTCAGCTCACAGAGGCATCTTCTTCCCACAATTCTCAGTCAATCCTCCTCAAGCCACTGAATAAAACTGGGTGAGGCCCTGGGTCTCTCTATTGGTTCCATCTTGGCAGAACTTAGAGCCCCTCAACTCCCCAGTGATTGAAAATATAATTTAGTGTCTTTATTTTCACTGTGGGTTACACTGAAAGTGGTAGATTGGAATGAACTTGATGGGATTCCAATAATGTAACTTTGGGATTACAAATATTGGCTTCTTAGACCGAGAGGAGGACTTACATTAGTAAAGCTGTGTGAAAGCACGGCGTGGGACACATGGGTCAGAGGCTGTCCCTGGGTGCTGGGGTGGTGTGCCTTGGCTGGTAACTGAGGCTGTTTTCCTGACAGCAGCACCTTCAGCAACTGACATTTTTGAGGGGAACCAGAGGCAACAAGAAGGTAAAAATAGACATCAGGAGGGTTTCCAAAATAGGAAGCATTTGTAAGGAGATGGGTGACGTCATGAGCTTGGCCTTCCTTCAGTTCAGTTCCAGGTTGGGGTGTGCTAGGGCACGTGTACTTGCTTTCTGTCTGAGACTGAGTGTATCATGGCTGTGTTTCCCAGTTGCCAGGGTACATACCTCCTGGCCTAGGGAACATACACACTGAAAGTTTGTTAAGTGAAGAGCTGTCGTCTCTTGAATTATTTTGTGTACCTACGATATGAAGAATTTTTGCCTATGTGAATTGAAAACAAATCTTATTTTAGCACAAAGTCTCAGCTGGGTGTGATGGTGCACACCTGTAATCCCAGCACTTGGAGGCTGAGGCAGGAGGGTTGGAGTAAATTCGAGGTCAGCTTGCATTACACAGTGAGACCCTGGCTCAAAAAACAAACAACAAAAACCTCAAAGTCTCAGTTAGCTTGTACTTCTAAACTTCACAACTGACCCTGCATAGATGTTTCAACGCCTGACCTCAGCTTCAGTACATCCTTCTGAGCTCAGCTAGGTCTCTGCTGTTCTCTTCTTGATCTTAAAACACTTCATCAGGACCACCACAGGAAATATTTTGGCCTTAGGATGGGTCTTTAAATCACAAGACTCTGGGTGAGGGGATCATAAGGCCTTTTTCTGGATAATACCTCTACCTGGTGACCAAGCCTAAGAATGCCTGGTTAGCTTTTCAGACCCAAATGAAATCGCACCTTTAGAAGGAGCATGTCTGCTATTCATTCCCTGGAAAATTCAGGCAGCCCTTTTGTATTTCCTCAGCACCCTGCAGCTGCTCCTGAGGAGCGGCTATTTCCTGTGTGCCAAGTGAGGCTAGTGGATTAGTTCATGAGTAGATTAGTTTCTCTGTTTTCCAGAGAAACAAGACCTCAAGATAGATAGAGAGATAGAGAGATAGATAGATAGATAGGTGATAGATAGATAGATAGATAGGTGATAGATAGATAGATAGAGAATAAGTGTGTGTGTGTGTGTGTGTGTGTGTGTGTGTGTGTGTGTGTGTGTTGCTGGGAATCAAGCCCATAACCCCGCACGTACAAAGCGCACACACACACTACTATTGGGCTATATCCCCAGCCCTAGGTGTACTTACATTTTGGCAGGGTGTGATGACGCACACCTGTAATTCCAGCACTGGTGAGGCTGAGGCAGGAGCATTACATGTTAGAGGCCAGCCTTGGCTACACAGTGAGTTCAGGACCAGCCTATCTAAAGGAAAATAAAATCCTTTTCACATAAAATGATGACATTCACAGTCACATATGGATTAGCCTCTGACACAATAGTCCACGGTCAACCTGGCTCCCTGGTAGGAACACTTGGGGAAGGGTGTGCTGAAGCAACTGGGAAAGCCTTCTGGACACTGAGGCAGCATGTGCTCTGGTGTGTATTAAATCACAGTGGGGAGTCCCTAGAGCATTCCACGCACACCCAGGCCTCTCAGTGACTCTGGCGGTAGCCTCAGCTCCCTTCCCAAGTCAGCAGCTGTTCTGTTCCATGAGGCGTTCTCAGCCCCAGGTGCCACTGAGTATTTTAATCTATACGCAGGCTACTTTTCTTCATTTATACTACTGGTGTGTCGCCATGCATTGAAAAAGAAGTGTTGTGCCTGTTTCTTTTTTCTAAGACTCTTTTTGGTTTTATGTCTTGTACTCTGAGCAGCTGCTTTGAAGAGAGTCATCCACGGTGTATTAATAATTGTTATTCTCATTATTTTGTTATAAATTTTTATTTTGCTTTTTCATAAAATAAAAAAATAAAGAAGTCAAGAAAGTGGTGAAAGAAAAAAGAAGTATACTCATAGTCAAATAATCAAAAAGAAAGGAAAGTAATAACTCAAGTTCCAGCTCAGATGAACAGAATCAGAGTCTTTGGAATAAGGCCGACGTAGGCTTTTTTATATCCATAACAAATCCCTCCTTTCCTTCACGTTGTCCCCACAGAACTTACAAAGTACAGCTTGACAGTATATTGGAGCTCGACACACAGCCTTCCTCTCTTACAGAGGTGCCTCCTCTCTTGACTTACTTTATTTACTATAAGAGCTACTTGAGGGTCCTAGAATTACCAGTTTAGCTTACATGTCTTGCTCTCGATTTTGTCACTCTGCACGCTTATCTTTCAGTGCTCCAACTTCGGAGGCTGTGCGTTTACTTCCTGTTCTGAAACAATGGCCTGCAAAACAAGAACTGTAATTGGGGCTGTTGGTCCCACCAAAATTTGCTTACAAACAAATTTGCCATATGAAAATCTACAGCAAGCGGGACCTGTCTTTTAATTCTTCATAGCTATTTTTAATCACATAAAATTGTGTTAAATAAATTTGACTTGATATTGCCTTTGTATTTTGTTTATAGAAAACAAACTGCAACCTAAATTAGGAAGGACGTCGGTAAAAGCCTAAATAGGAGTGTACTTTTGGAACAGATCTCTAAGTCTGGGCCAATCCCAGTGGCCAGGCGTATGCCAGCCATCGCCTGTCAACTGGTCACACCAAGTTCGAATTAAGCAGACACCTAACACATCTGGCTGCTCTGTACTTCACTGCTATTTTCTGTCTGTAAATTCTCACTATCCCCGTTGTGCAGTGGAGTTTTGAACATCTTCTGGTGCTAAGGGCAGGACAACCCAAGAATTGTTCTTCACTCACACTGTTTAATTTATCTAAAATTTTTCTTAATCACTTGTATAATAGGAATGAAATTGGAAGTAAATATTTTGAATGCAAATAAAGGTCACTGGAAGTTGCTGCCATAGTTCAGGGTTTTGCAACTCAGGGCGTATCACCAAAGAAGTAAGTTCCCCGTGTCACTCAAGGAGGTATGGCTGTGGCGCGAGTGCGATGTGTCCTGGTTCCGAAATCCCCTGTTAAGGTTGTGCCAGTGCCTGGGGCTAAGCGACGTGTGTGTTCTACGGGAAATCGTTACTTGGACTAAGTGATTTGGGTGCCAGCAACTGAAGTGGAACATTAGACATCTCATTACGCAGATCAGACTCATAGTGATCCTCCTGTTTTCAGATTGTCCAGCACTGGGGTTACAGGCATGTGCCATCTGTGCCATCATGCCGGGTCTCAGTGGCTGCTCACCGAGCCTGGGGGAGGGACCGGCGCGGCGCGCAGGCCGAGGGATCAAACCCCAGTGCTGCGCTTGTCTAAGCTGGCGCTTGCTCTGCTGCGCTATCTCGCCGCCCTTAGATGTTTTAAAAGAAGAGTTACGATAAAGCCGGGCATGGTGGCGCATGTCTGTAATCCCAGCACTCGGGAGGCTGAGGCAGGAGGATTGTTGTGAGTTCGAGACCAGCCTGAGCTACAAAGTGAGCTTAAGGCCAGCCTGAACTGCATAGTGAGACCCTGTCTCAAAAAGACAAAAAAAAAAAAAAAGAAGAGTTACGATGAACAGCACATGGGCGCAGCTCAGTGCTCAGCACACTCACGATCCTGGAGAGAGCAAGACCAACCCGGCAGCGCTTGTAGCAGACATAAACGAGTGAAAGAAAACTGGAAACTTCTTTTGAAAGGATTGCGAGGAAGATGTCAGTGTGGCACAGTGCTTGTCTGGAGGTTAGTTTGTTCAAGCAGATGAGCGAATGGGGAAGCACAGCTAAATTTAGCCATCAATAGTTTCTTCCTGAAAAACTAAACAAGACTTGAGTGGGTAATTATTTCTGTGAATTTGGCTGAAAGATGTAAAAAGCTGCCAAAAACATCCTTCTCTTCTTTCAAAGGAAACTGGAAAATAAAAGCTTTTACTCTTGTTAGAGTTTGTGGTGGTAGGATTATGTTTTTAATAGTAGGCAAAATGCTTGGACTTTCTTCCATGACCTGGAAAATATATATAGTAGCTAAGCCTGTGGCAGAACACTGATACATATGCTGAACTTGGGCATCTCTGGATGTTTCTCTCTCTCTCTCTCTCTCTCATTGCTTAAGTCTCTACTGAACTATTAGCAGGGACTCCAGTTACCTCAGGAGTAATGTTCTATTCTCTTTGCTTATTTGCATTTTTAGACTTTTCTATAATGGTAAGTATTGCTTTTGTAGCAGTAAATAAAGTCACTTTCATTTTTAAAAAGTAAATGAGAAAGAGCTATTTTGAATCTGCTGGACAGTGGCATTTAAGGTTATTAAGCCAGGGGAAGGACCCTGCAACAGGAACGGTAAAGCGGCTCTTATTTCTAGAGTGCAGTGGTTTATTTGTATCTATGAGTTTACTGGTTTCCATAGAAGCAACGTGGATCAGCTGAAAACAGATGGTGACTCTCCTGTTGAACACGCAATCTTATTTTCTTGTAAATTGAGTGCTTGCTGTATGGCTGTATGAGAAAAATGGAACCAAAATAGTCAAAGAAGGAAAACTACAGAGCAAAAACATGAAAAAGTGTATTTAAAAATCTCTGTGCAGCAAGGATTACAAAAGGCTGGGAGGAGCTGGTACAAGTTACTGGACCACAGGCTACTGCTTAGCAGGTGTCTTAATGGATCGAGGACTTGCACAGCCACTCGCTCGCCACGCCACTTCCGAGAGCCCCAAGCAGTTGCTGTTGGTGTTCTGGGTCTGTGGTGTTCTGGGTTAGCTGTGCTTTCAGATATGGATGAGTGCAGCGGAAGTCATCTTTCCTGCTATGCTAGCTGAATAATAATACAACAAGGACTGCACACGGAGGTGCATGCCTGTAATCCCTTCATCTCTCGATGCTGAGGCAGGAGGATTATAGGGAGGTGAGTTAGATGGAAATCAATGTGCACTCAGGGAAGGACTGGGCTCTCAGGAGGTCACAGAGAGAATAACGACAGCACACACACACACACACACACACACACGCGCGTGCGCGGGCGATCACTGCAGAGCTGGGATATAGTTCAGGGCAGAACTCTTGTTAGCAGGCCCAAGGCCTAGGTCTGACTCGCAGCACCACTGAACAAATAAACAAATAACAATTCAATCTCCCTTGCAATTAAATATACATCATATTTTCAAGTTCATTGGGCTGAACAGAGAAACAAATCATTTTCATGAATATTTCTCAAGTTCGTGAAATAGATGATCCTATCGCACCTTGTTCTTCATTAATTTATGAAATAAGAAATGACCTACTAACATCAAGTGGGGCTTGGCTGCTAAAATTTAAATGATTCCTCAAGGGTTTAAGGAAGTTCATAAAACACCAGTGTGTACTCAATTTTCAGGCATGATAATAAGAGAAGTAAAGATGAGGAGTTGACTCCAAAAAATTCTTTTTAATTTGCAAATGTGACTTCCTGCCGTTCCTGTATAGATATCCTCTGGGAGGCTCAAGGTTTGGTGTTTGCTTTGCTGTGGTTGCTGTTGTTGTTCACGCAACATTGTTAACTAGGAGCTTACTCTTGTGTGCGCCTGTGTGTGGTGCTGGGGCTTGACCCAGGGTGGGCGAAGCTATACCCTCAGCCTCAGGAGACTCCTACCTGTGCTGCCTGCTGATCGCTATTGCTAATAACTACGCGAGCACTGTACTCCTTGTGCAGGTAAACCTGAGGTCATCCCTGGGAGCAGCGGCGCGCACCTCTGTTCCTTGCACTCTGGGAGGCTGCAGTTGTAGGGCCACAAGTTTCAGCCCACCCAGGGGAACTGAGTCACTTATAAGAGCTTCTGTCTTAAAAATAAGAAAAATGAGAAAGGATTGGGTACAATCCTCAGTGCAAAACCCCTGGGCTCAATGCCCGGTACCATCAAACAAACAAATGAAAACCAAAACCTCTGAAGGCAGGTAAAAGGGATTTGATTCAACTTTACAAGTATGTGCTTAGTTAATGTAATAAAAAATGAATTATAAATGCTTAGCTTCATTTAGTAAAAGGTATCAGTGTTTTGGAGAAATGTCTTTAAAATTTATCTTTACTATTTTTCTTCTATCTTTTTTATAAAAGATAGAAGGAATGAAATTCCAAAGGTACCTGGGACAAATTTTATAAAAACTGCTTATATTAATCAAGTTTCTTCATGAAAAATAAAACCATATCTATCTATCTATCTATCTATCTATCTATCTATCTATCTATCTGATTTATTACAAGGATTGGTTTACATAGCTAGAGACAAAAGCATACCATGCAATGTCTTCTCCCTTTTCTCCTCCTCCTGCTGTAAGCAGCTAAATTAGATAGAAACGTTATAGGAAGTCAGACAAGGCCAGGCCCTGAAAGGAAACAGCGTGGAAGACAAGATGCCCTGCAACTATGAGGGAGACGGATGCTCCCGCTGTGGGCCAGACCTAAAGACCAAAGATTAAACAAATGTAGACCTCCCTAGAGATAAGCATCCAAGATTGATCATCACCTTGAGGCAGCCCAAAAGAGCCACTAATCCAACCGCTACAGGGTACTGGATAAACTCCTGTTCTATATTCATGCCTGCTTGCTATGTGACTTACTTTCTCCATTTAGCCTTGGACTTAATTAATTTTAACTGAGCAATGGTGCTTGTAATGTCACTGGTTGACCATAGTGTTGTCCCACCTTATGCCCACCTAATTGAGTTCCTATTTTCTCCACTTAGACCTGCATGGTTTTGCTCTATAAAAATACCTGGAAAAGACAGCTTCCTGGGCAACCTGCTCTGGTCCCCCTTCTATCCCTCTCTTGGACAGCTTTCTTTCCCCCCAGTACTCTGTTTTTAACCTCCATTTGTTCCTAAAGTTCATTCTTCAGTTTTAGAAACCTCGAATTCGTCCCAGGTACCTTTGGAATTTCATTCCTCTACATCCCTCCTTTTTCTTTTTCTTTTTTCTTTTTTGTCTTTTTGAGACAGGGTCTCCCTACGCAGTTCAGGCTGGCCTTGAGCTCAGTATGCTGTCCAGACTGGTCTCCACCACACCACAATCCTCCTGCTTTAGCCTCCCAAGTGCTGGGGTTCCAGGCATGCGCCACTACACCTGCTTCACGCAATGTCTTCTGTAAGCTGGAGAACAAGGAAAGCTGGCTACGCCTTTTAGTCCGAGCTCAAAGGCCTGAGGAGTGGTGGAGCCAAAGGCTTGAGCACGGGGACTCCAAGGCAGAGGAATGTTTTAGTTATGAAAGAACACAGTTGCCCTTCTTAGGTCTCTTTCTTTTTATCAGGGCCTTCAATGGACTCAGGATTGCCCATTCAGGCCCAGGAGTAGGTGTTCTTCCAGGCAAATGCTAATCCCTCCTGGAGCAGCTTTCACAGACACACCCAGAAATGCTGTATTATCAAAGTCTGGAAGTCACCTACGCCAGGCGAGCTGACTCCTGCAATGAATCACCACAAAATCTTCATTTTTTTCATGCATCAAAATGTTCTTAGTCCTGTGCATGCTACGGAATGCACCCAGTGGCTGGCAGGGTCTGCCAAGGTGGAGACCAAGGCTCGTCCTTGGGGCTTACCCTGAAGTCTGAGTGCTGTGATGACGAAAGAGGAAACGCGCTTGGATGCCGGGCAGTCTTCCCGCGGGGAGGGCCTAGACGGCCTACGCGTCCGCCCACATGATTGGTAGAAGATGTTTCCGTCTGAACACACCTGAGACTGCGGAGATAACCTTCCTTCCACCGAGGGAGCCATGGTCCTCAGCCACCTCCCCCACCCAATCTCAGACAGAAGCTGAGGATCGGGGTAGACTCTTCCCGACCCTCTACTCCCTGGGAGCCTGGGGAGAGCCGGGTGCCATCTGCACTGGTGAGAGTGGCCCTGGGATAGGTGGATCTCAGGCCCACTGAGAGCAGGAAGGGCGTTTTCCTGTGACAACGAGGTGGAGAAATAGGCTGCCAGTTGAAGTGGAGTCTGTAGCTAGAAAAACAGGATTGTGCCTGGAGGCCGAGGTGCTAGGCCATGACAAACGGCTGAGGATGCAGTTGCCTTGTTTGTTTTTGGACATTTTTGAATTTACTGTATTTTGTGGTTGAATCCCCCCCCCCCCCCCCCGTATTTAGGGCAGGGTGTACAGGGTCTCACTACGTAGCTCGGACTCTAGTGATTGTTCTGCTTTCAGCCTCAAACTCTGGGATTACAGGTGCGCGTCACCACGCCCAGTCTCAATTGCTGTCTCAGCTTCCCCGGAAGGCCGGGCCAGCAAGGTACTCTGCGGATCTGGGGATCGAACCCCGCTGCTGCCCTCTGTCTAAGCAGGCGCTTTAGTCCGCTGAGCTATCTGGCTGGCCCTTGAATTGTTTTTTTTAGGGGAGGTTTATTTTTTGGTTTTGGTGCCTGGGACCGAACCTAGGGCTTCCAGTTTGCTAGGCAAGCTTTTTACCGTGGAGCCAAATCCCCAGGCCCGGGAGCTGATAGGAAGTGCCGTGACCGGTCGGTGGTGGAGACCTTGTGAACACAAAAACTTTGTTTAGATTGAGACTTTTAAAATATACACAATATGTACATAAGCTTCACATGATGCCCCATGAATATGCATAATACTTGTGTTCCTGTACAGCTAACTGTATTTAAAATTTAAAAATCACAAGTGAAATTTTGCACTTTATCTGTTAAAACATAATTTAACCACATATTAGTTTCTGAAAGTTTCTTTCTTTGAATTTAAGGTCTCACTAAGACATTGGGTTGCCCAGGCTGGGCACAGACCTCTGGTCCTCTTGACTCCACCTCCCCCTGTGCAGGATGACAGGTGTGCATCGCCACAGCTGGCTGATGTCCCGGACTCTTGATGGGTGGGCCCGACCTTCCCTCTGAGCCTGGGTCTGTCCTTGTACTCCCCAGCTTCTTTCTTGCTTGAATCTCATTTCCATCTTCACAGAAAGTTCCGCTGGGCAGTGTTGGCGTCACTACCCCAGCCTGCAGCACACAGCCCTGGTTCTTCTTTTTTCAGTTTGGCTTTCTCTTGGCCCCCCATGTTGGCCCACGGCTGCAGTCAGCCCAGCAGCAACAGCTGTAGACCTCTGCGTAACAGGGTTTCACTTGGCAATGCACACGGCCGCACGGCTCTCTCAGGGGACAGCCCCGCGGCTCAAGGGGGTCTGATAGACTCAGTTCTTTCTGATCCAATGCTTGTGATGATTTTCATCATCTTCACAACTCCACCAGTAAACAGTTGCTGTGCTTGCCTCGTTCAAACTGCACTATGGATGTAGTCTACAAAGGCACCTAATTCATTCTCTCTGCTCCAAGAGAGAATTCACCAAGGCCAGGAAATACATACTGTCCATCTTTGATTGGGGTGGGCTGACTATAGGTGGCGTTTTTGATCTCTTGCTTTCAGGGGTGATTATTTTCCAGGTAGGTCTTATTTTGGGAGAACATGGTATGTCACTTTGGATAAGTTTTCTGATAGGATGATAGCTTTGGGTTCCCCTTATGTTAAATGAAGGGAGCAGGGAACAGTATTGTAGGTATTTAGTCAATGTTAACACCACCTTTCTCTCTTTAGCATACTGTGCAATGAAATAATTAGAATGAGCTAGTGGTTCAGCCAGCATAATCATTCAGGGAGAAAGAAACTGAGAAATCAGAATGTATGTGCATACTCACGTGTATGAGTGTATGGACAGAGAGACAGACAGACAGACAGACAGAGATAGAAGACAGGGAGACAGACAGTGAGAGAGACAGAGACAGAGACAGTGAGAGAGACAGAGAGACAGTGAGAGAGAGAGACAGATAGAGATAGAAGATAAAGAGACATAGAGACAGACAGTGGGAGAGACAGAGACAGTGAGAGAGAGGGAGGGAGAATTGAGAACCACTAGACTAGATGATATGAGATTTTAACCTTTTAAAGAAATTAGTACTTGGGCTTAATTTTAAGTTATTTGTTTTCTTCTTTCTAGAAATTCCAATTTCATGTCACAATAGAAATGAATATATATATATAAGGATCAAGGAAGCTTGAGCAGGCACAGGGAGAGTAGACCGTGGCCGTGTTATCTGGCCACTGTCTCAGCTACGGCTTTCTGGAAACATCACTTTCTAAGCCAGGTGTGGAACCGTGGGCAGCTGGGAGGAGGTGTGGAGAGCGCAGCGTGCTGTACTGCTGCTTCATAAAGGCAGTAGCAGGCCTGGGTGGCAGAGGGGAAGGACTTTCCAGAGGAAGAGGACAGTTAGCGTGGAAATAAGTATCCAGCTTCGGGCTCGGTGTCTCCCTGATCAGGGAGATGCGACCAAGTAGGGGAGAGTCAGATCAGGAGGTCTTAAAGGCTGAGTAGGGAAATGCACATGTAGGTCAGGATGGGAGGTGCCAAGGCCCCAGGTGCTGCCTTTGTGACCACAACCCCCACAGATTCAGAGATCCCCTTGAGGGCCTTTAGTTCGTCCAAAGTGCTGTGGAGGTACAAGCCTATGAGTTTGGACAGACATGTCTGGAAGGTGGCTAGTCTTTGTTTTCTTCTGGGGGAAAGAATGTAGAAAGAAAGTGTTATGTCCCAGCGTCTCTAACACTGTGTGTACCTCTGAAAGGCAGGGTGCAAATCATCCAGCATACTACACGGACCTTCACGTGGATACACCCTCTGCCACAGCCCAGGCAGCCAGGAATCCATGCCCACAGCTCCCTAGTGGAGCCCAGCGTGCCTGCTCTTAGGCAAAAATAAATGAATAAGATGAAGGATTGGGGTGATAGCTCAGTGGAATAAGCACCTGCCTGCCTGGCAAGTGCAAGGTCTCAAGTTCAATCCCATTTTAATAATAATATAATGAGTAATTCTAGCTCTTTTTTTTTTTTTTTCTGGGAACTCTTTAGAACTAGTACCGTACTGCCTGATTGTTCTTAGCTTTAAAAGTAAATCCCTTTCACTGGGCGCAGTGGTGTACAGTTGTAATTCTAACTTGAGGCAGGAGGATCACAATATTTGAGGCCAGTCTGAGCAACCTAGTGAGAACCTGTACCAAAATAAAATTAAAAAGGATTGGAAGGAGCTGGGGATATAGTTTGGCAGTCTTAGCACCTGGTTAGCTCAGCACAATTCTGTTACTGGGGACCAGGTAGAGGCCTGATTCTGGGTCCTGGCTATCTCTGGATTCTATCACCTGACTGCCAGGAAGAGAAAAATGATTTTAAAAAGAAGAATAAAGCCTACTTGTAATTTGGTCAGACTGGTGAGAGAGCTCGTCTGGCTTTGTCCAACACACAGACGCACTGGACTTCCAGGAGGGATGGACCAAGGGTCCAGAAACAGGCTTCCACAGACCCATCGGGGGCGGGCCCACCTGGTCAGAGACCCAGAAATCTGTCACAGGTCTGCTTTCATTGAAAATTTCTTGGAGCCTGGGACACAGAGGAAGGGCCACGCTTGTGCTCCTGTGTCAGGCAAGAGTCGGAAACTGGAAAAATGGCTGAGCTTGAAACCCTAACTTTAAGAGGGCTACATTTCACTCTTTTTTTTTTTTTTTAATTCCTTTATTTATTACAGTGTCTCGCTACACATCACGGATTCTTTTTTTGTGGGGGTGGGGTGTGAGCTCAGCCGGCCCTGCGGGGAGGGGCTGGCATGGCATGTGGTGCTGGGGCTCGAACCGCGGTCCCTGGGAGGCGCTCTAGACCGCTGAGCTATCTTGCCAGCCCTACATTTCACTCTTGCTTTTCAGCTTTCCGTCAGTGTTGAAGAGCCTGGAGCGCAGGGACTGAGCATTGTCCTTTGTGTCTGTGTCACTCCTGGTCCAGATTGTGGGCAGACCAGCGGCTCCTTGGGAGGAAATTCCAAGGTGAGGGGTGGGTTCCTTCCCAGCAGGAGTGCTGCCTTGAGACCACAAGGGTGACTAAGTCTGAATCAGCAGCCAAAGCCTGGCTCCCACATGCTAGTGCTTGCCTTTTTCCTTATTGCAAATCCTACTCACAAAGCTGCGCAGAAATCTTACAACACGAGTAAGAGTCTTCATGCATGTATATGATTCTCTAAGTTTCTTGGTTAGGATTTTGTGAATTTGCTGGCATTCCTTCTCCTTTTTATTTTTCTTTTCTCAAGTAGTAGAACTTCAACTCAGTACTTTCACACTGAGCTACATCCAGAGCCCCCATCCCCCACCCCTTCTTTTGTAATTTTGAAATATGGCCTTGCTGAGTTGCTCAGGCTGGGATCAAAAATTGTAGTCCTCCTGCCTCAGCCTCCTACAGAGCTGGGACTATTGTCATGCACCAACACATCCAGCTTTTGCTTTTGGATACGCTGGCCTCAAATGTGGGCTCAAGGGTCCCCCTACTTATGTAGCAGGGTGCACATACCACCACATCCAGCTTTCTGGGCCAGTTCTTGCCATCTTTAATACTGGTAGTATCTGATTTTGTACAGGTCATAGTCTCAGATATGTGTTTATAAGTTGAGTATCTGAAAGTCGAGTAACTGACTCATAAAGAACATTGTATTTCTAGAGAGATAAAACTATCAGTGAGTTATAGTTCTGGCAGAGGCTTTTTTCTTTGGACACAGGTAACTGTGGATGAGAAAGCCAGGCTCCCAGACCCCTTGCCCTGGGTCAGGGGAGTGAGGGAGGAAGGTGGAAAAAAATACGGGGCTCTGCCAAGTGATGTAAGATGGGCACGGTGGGTGGAGGTGAGGCTCTGTGAGTTCCAGGGCTTCAGGGACAGGGCTGTGACCCTGTAGTCCACATGACAAGCCCCGGATGAGGGAGCTCCTTTCACCACAGGTGAAAGCAAGCAGTTCTCCCTGACACCTTGCTGGCCTGGAGGCCACACGTATCTCTCCATGATTAGTAATGCAGACCCAAAAGATAGTGTTATGGTTTGTGTCCCCCCAAAGCCTCGTGTAAGTCATGGGGCAGACGTGGCTGGAGGAGCATCCAGTGGCTCGAGGGGCAGGGCCCGAGGACTAGGGCAAAGCTTGAGGGGCGGGGCCAGAGGACCAGGGCAGCCCTCAAGGGGCGGGGCCAGGGAGGAGCAAACTTTTGAATTGGCAGCATGAGCTCTGCTTCCCGCCAAGGCCCAGGGCCTCTTGCAAGTGTGGAGTAGGTCATCCTGGACCCGGGTTGCCCCAGGCTCTCCTCCAGACTGGGAAGAGTGGGGTGGCAGTGTCTGTGATTGAGGCCACCTCAGGCAAGAAGATGTCTGGAGAAGACAGAGGCACTAATGCTCACGTAATTCAGGCTGTTTTAAACTGTGAAAGCTCCAGTAACTATGAGCTAAACAAACCTTTTCTTTCTTCATTTTGAGTGTCAGGTGTTTATCCTAGCAACGAGAGAAGAGTAACTAAGACAGATAGTAAATGTTTAACATTAGTATGTATTATTTCCAGTACTAGGGATTAAATCTGACATGGAGCTACCCCTGCTTTTTACTTTTAATTTTGAGACAGTCTTGCTACCTAGGCAGGTAAATGTGCAGTCCTCCTGCCTCAGCCTCCAGTGCTGAGATTACAGGCTTGCAATGCCTGTGCCTATCTATTATGTAATCTTTAGCAATATTATCCATGATTTGACTGCATGGTGCTTGAGCTTGGCCCATGGAGGTTACCATGAAACACCGAGTAAGACAGTGTGCTGTGCTGACCTGTCTCTCATGCCCATCAGTCAGTAGAAGCCTAAGCTGTAGGAGGTGTTACATGCACTTTGAGGAAGGCCCAGCAACCCCCAGTGCCTGCCTATAGGACTATGCCTGTGAGGACAGGTGTTTATCGGTATTAAGCAGACACGGGTTTTCTCATTACACTTAGGCTTGCTTTTATTTTTTATTTATTTGGGGGGGCTTGCTTTTTATTTTGTAAAATAACTTAAAATGCTAAGCGAAGTTAAAATAGTCTTGTTATTTGTACACATTAACTATTTTATATATTAAATGTGGCCCAATAGAATTCCTATCTTAGTTACTTTTCTTGGGCTGATACAAAATAACAACACCCAAAGTTAAAGGAGGAAAGGTTTACTTAGCCCAGTTGGTAGAGGTTTCAGTCTGTTAGCAGCTGGTTCTATGGCAGAACAGCATCGCAGAGGAGAGGCAGTCCATGGTAAGCAGGCAGAGACAGAGAAGGAGGGGGAGGGGGAGAGAAAGGGGAAGGGGAACAGTAGCAGCAGCTGTAAGCCTACTGCTTCTCTTTGTCCCATCCAGGTTATACCCTTTTGATTGGTGCCACCCATACCCAGGGTGGGCCACCCTTAATCCCAACATCACACCCCTAACCCGCAGTTACACTCCCTAATCCAGCCACCATCAGAGCTCCCCACCTATGCCACATGGAGCTTCTGGGAGACATCGGATAGAAGCCATAGGCATCCTCTTCTCTCAATGCAGCCAAGGTCAGCCTGAGGCTGGACACTCTGTTCAGCCTAAAGAAGCTGAAGCTCTCAGTTGGCTTCCTGGATTTGGGAGGCCACAGTGCAAGGCAGCTGAGGTCCTCTTTGAGCTCAGCTGCTTATTTTGTCCTGTGTCACTTCCGAATGAGAAAGATTCATTGGTGACACAAAGAACTGGAGATCAGTTAAAACTTCAGTTGTGAGCAGCCCCAGTTCTAGGCTGAGGGAGAGCAGACACTGCAAAGGGGCTGAAAGGTGGGAGGAGGGAGAGAGCGGAGCCAGGGTGCATCTTCAGATAGATCTGGAGCAGTGTGAGGGTCCCTGAGACCCACAGGGAGCAGGTGGCAAACTGTAGGTGGGAAGAGGTTTGGAATCAGGGTGGTGGGAGGTCTAACAGGAGCCGTCATTCTGAGAATCCTGCACTTACAGGTGATGGTTTACAAGGGTTCTGGACAAGGCTTGGAGGTGCAGCTCAGTGCAGAGCGTCTTCTAGCGTGTGCCTGTCACCTTTTGTCTTTGTCAGGACAGCCACTCTAATAGATAATAGGTGGTATCTTTACTGCAGTTAGCTTTGTGTTTATGTAGATTCCAAAAATTCAACTAGGAAAAAAAAAGAAAGATTTCATCTTCTAATTAATCCATAACCATTTTTGGTGTGTGCTAGCAGTTAAAACCAGGTCCCATGTGTTCAACACTGAGCTACCACCCCCCCACACTTACATTCTTTAAATTATTTTCTAGCCAGGCAGGATGATCCGTACTATGATCCTAGTGTTTGGAAGGATGAGACTGGAGGATCACCTTAAGTTTCAGAACCAGCCGGGGCCAGCTTGAAGTACATGGTGAGACTTGTCTCAGAAAACAAAAGCGAACGGGCTGGAGAGATAGCTTAGTAGAATAAGTGCTTCCCTGGCAAGCGCAAGGGCCTGAGTTCCATCCCTGGTTCCACAAAAAAAAAAAAGAAAAAGAAAAGAAAACAGAAGAGAAAACATAACAAAAATGGAACACAACACAAAACAATTACAGAAAATGGCATAGTTTGTATTTTCTACTGCTGTATTAAATTTTCACGGTTTGTAGTAAATAAATAAATAAATAAATGTCTGTGAATCCTTGTTGACTTCATAGTGAAGTTAAGAAATATGTGATTATGTTAGTTTTATTTTAGATGAATAAAAATCACAGAGAGTGGAATTTGTGGAACATTTGCAAAAAAAAAAAAAAAAGAGAATTAAGGTTCTCTTTTTATCTTGACAAAAAGATAAAAAAAGACAAAAAAGATAACTGTAGAGGCCCAAATCAACAAACTCCCTACAAGTTCTGAGCGGAGAACCGTCTTCTAGAACTTCCTGGATTTAATATAGGACGTCATCAGCATGGCAGAACATAGTAGGGAGATAGCACGGTGGCGGAGGGCCCGGCTGTGAGGTTTCATTTCCAGGCTCATCATTTACTAGCTGAAAGTTGGAGTAAACTGTTTGTTACCATTCATCTGTAAATCTCTCTCTCTGTCTCTCTCGCTCTCTCTCTCTGTCTCTGTCTCTGTCCCTCTCTCTCTCTCTCTCTCTCTCTCTCTCACACACACACACACACACACACACACACACACACACACACACACACGCCCCAAAATAACAGGGCTTACGTAAGAGAGATTTATTTCTCTTTGACATAAAAGAAATCTGGATGTAGGTAGAAGGGAACTTGTAGGTGGCTAATGCACGCTGGTTGCAGGGACCTGTGTCGGTGTCACTTGATGTACATCTTCAGGTGCAGCTGCACAGTGCAAGGAAAGTACTTGATTTCTTCATGGCAGCACGTTGAAGGAGAAGAAGGCGGACAGAGGGTGTAAGATGTGCACGTGCTATCTTCCAAGGGACTTTCCAAGAACAACCGCACAGTGACTAGGCTTATAAATCACTTGCTGGATCTTAGTTTGGGCTTTGTCACAGCTTGGACAAATGAGTCTGAAAGTTGTAAACCTCTTGGGTGGTTTGTGCCTTGCTAAAAGTTCAGTCTTCTGGTGTTCAGGTGGAGAAAGAGAATGGAGAGAGAAGTAGCAACTGTATTCTCTAGCATGTTTTTCTTTTATGTGGAACCGGGGATTGAACTCAGGTCCTTGCACCTGCCAGACAAGAGCTTATTCTACTGAGCCATCTCCCCAGCCCCTCTATCATGTTTTTCTAAGCCCAGGTTAATTATTTATAAAGTGGGAAAACAGTATCTATAATACAGGGTGAGTCAGGTAGCGGAAGCCAACCATGGGCACCCTGCCTGTGCTCCCCAAACGGCGGCAGCTGAGGCCGTGGGGCTGTGTCCCGAGACATGCAGAGGCAGGGGATTTCTTCACTATACAAACATCGGAGTGTCCTTGCACAAGCCCATATGACAGAGGTCAATCATTTGATGTGACTTTTTGGTGCAATCGAGGGGTGAGGTAAACACGGGGTATTTGAGGCTGCTGCCTGTAACAGCATAGGATTTGCAGCAAAAAAAACCTTTTTTAAACAAATAGAATGCACTCTAAAATGACAGTAAAAGTATAGTCTAATAATAAAGTAGCAGTAGCCATTTCTTATCAAGTGTTATGTACCTTACATAACTCTGTGGAACATTTTTATATCATGGCAGTACAGTAGGCTTGTCCATGCCAGCATAAACCCGGAAACATGAGTACAATATCAGCCTATGATGTTATGATGGCTTTGGTGGTACTAGGCAACAAGAAGTTTTCAGCTCCATCAAAATCTTCTTTAAATTAATGAATTGTTACAGGGTCTCGCTATGCAAACTCAGACCCATAGTGATCCTCCTGTCTCAGCCACCCCAGCTCTGGAATTACAGGTGTGTGTCACCACATCTGGTTTCAGGGCCGGTACACATGTGGTACTGGGAATTGAACTTGGGTCCTTGCATTTTCCGGATACACACTTAGATGGTCGAGCTATCTTCCCAGCCCTGTGCCCCATTGAAATCTTAAGGAACCAGTATTGTATATGTGGTTAGTCATTGATCAAAACATTATGCAATGCATGACTGTATTTATGGATTAGAACATATAATCAACACTGCATCTCCTGATATCCATTCCAACTTCTTCTTTTTAGTTATGCAATACTATGAATTGTGCTGTGTGTACAGCTACCCAGGAAAAACTGAATTTCTCATTTTCCCTTGCAGCTAAATTATGTCTAATGAAATGTGAGTGTAATGTGCATAATTTCTAGGCCATGTGCTTAAAAGAATGCTGTTTGCTGTCCAGGTCATCTGTCCCAATTTTTTAGTCTGAAATCTGGGTATTTTACTGACAATCTAGCTTTGACTGTGTGGACTAGAACAACGCCCCCTAGAGCATCGATGGTGAAACAAACAGCCCACGGTGGCATGTCTGCCACAGGTTCACCACCCTTGGCCTAGAGGTTGGGGAAGCAACAAAATGGGAGAAGTGGGGTTGATAGTGAGCTTGAGAAGTTTCTGGACTAGCTTCCAGCCTTGGCCTTTAGTCAGAAAAGAGCAGAACTCTTGGTGCTTCGTTCCCGGTGCTGTAGCTCACTGCTAGATGGTGTGCTCAGCATACACAGGAACCTGAGTTTAAGCCACAGAGCCAAGAAAGAGCAAAACACCTAAAGGAAAAGAAAATGGAGAGTATTCTATAATACTTAGAATTTTATGATTTTGAAATTACTTTTTTTTTTTTTTTTTTTTTTGCGGTACTGGGGATTGAATTCAGGAACCTGCACTTGCCAAGCAGGTGCTTATTTCTATTGTTCTATCTCCCCTGCCTGAAATTATAAATTTTTCTGGGCCTCAAATTGATTATCTAAGGGTTGGCCAGATAGCTCGGCAGAATAAAGCACCTGCTTAGGCAGACTGCAGGGCCAGGGTTTGATCCCTGGAGTGTGGTGCCAGCTCCACCCCCGGGGGCACCCTGAGATAGTCATTGAGACTGGGCATGGTGGTGTGCACCTGTAATCCCAGCAGTTGGGAGGCTGAAACAAGAGGACTGCTACAAGTCCAATCCGTGTAATGAGACCCTGTAGATCCTGTACTAAATACATAAAAAAGAAAAAGATTGAATAACTAAAATATTATCTAGTATGGCAAACACTCACACACACACACACACAGATAAATGATAGATGTCTACTCTAGTGGCTCATACTTTCATCAAGTAATCTTCAAACAGAATTTTACTTCAGGCTTGAGAAATAATTCTTTGTGTGACTTTAAACTGACATTCAGAAGAGCGAGTGATAGCAAGAAAGACCATTAAGTATATTCATGGATACTTAGTTTGCTGTTGGGCATTTATTGATGAAAATCAATAGTCAAGGTGGCCTTGACTTTCAAGAGTTTCTCAAGCTCATCTTCTGCTCGAACTGAGGAGGACTTACAGTTTGACTGGCCGGGGTACCCCTGGGGGTCTCAGCAGAATCAGGCAGGTAGACAGACAGTTTGTGTCTTCTAAAACACAAAGTCTGTGGTTGTCATAGTTACCTTCTCATTTCTAAGACAAAATACTGGGCACCCACAAGTTAAAGGAGCAACAGTTTATTTTAATTCATAGATGGTTTCAAAACCAGGCCGAGGGTGGGTGCCCCTCTGAGAGAGACCATTCAGGTGCCCACCTGGCTGCGCCCCTTGTGGGGACATAGGCACCGCTTAGCTGAGGAGGTGCCAGGTCTCCATCACATGTTGACCACCACAGAAGCTCAGGTATTGCCCAGTCAGCTGCACAGTCAGTGCTTCCTCGTCTTGGTGCACAGATGGAGCGGCCTGCTGCGTACACTGCTTGTCCCCCCCGACTCTCACATTCATGCAGCCGCACCCAGAGGTGAAGCATTCCAGAGCCTTCCCTTGAAGGTGGCCTTGACTTTCAAGAGTTTCTCAAGCTCATCTTCTGCTCGAACTGAGGAGGACTTACAGTTTGACTGGCCGGGGTACCCCTGGGGGTCTCAGCAGAATCAGGCAGGTAGACAGACAGACAGATAGACAGCCTCCTCTTTCCTTTGGGGTCTGATGTGAGCTGCTCAAGTGGGGACCAGGAATCCTCCCCTAGACCTCTGAGGGGCTTGAGAAATCTCAAGGGCGTCCGTTCCTGGTGGGACCTAGAGAGGTCCTTGCTCCATCTGCGAGGGCCATGGCCAGTAACCGAAGAGGTCAGCACAGTGGCCTTCCTGGCTGACACATCAGATGCTGCAGATTTATATACACCGATAGGCACTGACCAGGAGAGCATAGAGGTGCTGTGATGCTACGTTCCTATTACCGAGTCTGGAAAAAGAACAGCTGTCGTTCTGGAAACACTGCATTATTTCTTGTTTTCTTTTAAAATCTGAGATGCAATTCATATAATGTAAAGTATTTAAAAATGTACAGTAGTATTTAGACATTTTCAGTGGTGTACATTCATCATTTTTACCTAATTCTAAAACCTTTCCATCACCTTGTGCCAACAGCTCATCCATTATTTTTCTTCTTCAGTCCAAATAACCACTAGTTTAACTTCTGTCTTTGTAGATTTATCTGTTCTAGATACTTCATTTAAACACTTCATTATAATTCATAGAATTATATGATCTATGACCTTTTGTTTAGCATAATGTTTTCAAGGTCAATCTAAGTTGTAGCACATATGCATCCTTTATTTCATTTTAGGAATTTTTTCTTTTTTGGTACCAGGAATCGAACTCACGACCTGGAGCTTGCCAGGCAGACACCATGCTGCTGAGCTAAGCCCCTGCCCCCTTCATTCCATTTTAAAGCTCAATAATTTACCATATGAATACAAGACATTTATATATTCTTTCATTACATGACAGTGGGTTGTTTTCTCTTCTTGGCTATGGTGCTGGTGTTGTTATGCACATTTGTGCATCATGGCTGTGAACATCTGTGTTCAATTTCTTGTTTACTTAGTGCAACTGTGGAGTTACGTGGTAGGACCGTATTTATTGACGTGCCAAGCAGATTTCCATGGTGGTGCATCATTTTACGTCCCCACCAGCAATGTGCGAGGGTTCTAATTTCTCTATGTCCTCTCCAACATTTTCCTCTTTTAAAAATTATAGTCATTCTTGGGGGTGTGAAGTGCTCTTTTATGGCTTTACTTTGCACTTGTCTAATGATGGATGATGTAGGTCACCTTGCCATGTTCTTGTTAGCTATCTCAGCTGTCCCCAACTTTTTTTTTTTTGTCTTCTGCAACTGCTTTAGCATAAGACAGTTTTCTACAGATACTTTGCAGGTATCCTCTGCCAAAATTGCAATGCTATAGTATACCAAACTGATGAGATTACATAACCAGCACCAAAGAGTAGAACTTTTAGATTTTTTAAGAGATAAACAACTTCTCCAAACTTCTTCTTGCTAAGCATGTAATCAATACTCCTCTTCTCAGACTCAAAGAAAGTGATAGAATTTGCTAAGCTTGACACCAGGAGGCCTGGAGTCCAACACTTTCCTTTCCTTAAGAAAAGGGAGGATGGCCCAGGTGGTGGTGCATGCCTGTAATCCCAGCACTCTGGAGGCTGAGGCAGAAGGATCACTCTTGAATGACCCTGGATTAGACAGTGATTTCAAGACCAGCCTAGACTTCAGAGTGAGACCCTGTCAAAAGAAAAAAAGGAAGAGTACAACGAGATAAGGATGGAAACCGGAAGTGGCAAGCAAGCGTGATCTGCACATACTTTTAATCCTGTAAAATGATTATAGTTGTGCCCACAGTGTACCCACACAGTGATTCTGCTACCAAAATTATTCCTGACTAAGGACCTGCAGTGGCCACCCACCTTGGAGCCCTCCTGGAAACCCAGGGGATTGGTGCTCCCCTTAGCTTTGTTCCTTGCTATAAAAGGTCCTCGAGGCAAATGTGGCCCACGATCTCCTCAGAGCTAGCTTTGAATAAGTCCTGGTTTCTTCTCTCCACCTGGGGATTACGGCATGCATACAGTAGAAGGAATCAAGCCCAAGTTTGAGCTTGCCAGGCAGTGCTTGGACTGCTGAGCTATCTCCCTGGCCTTTTTTTTTTTTTTTTCTTACCATAATGATATGGCCTCCTTCAATCTGGTCAGCAGCAAGTAAACATTTTTGAAATGTAAGTGACCAGTAACAATGATACCTGACAATGAACTGGAGATAAATGTAGCCTTAGCCCAAGACACTCTCCTTCCAATTCTCTGATACTATCAAGTTCAGCAACGAGGGCCTGTGACACTGACTCCTGTTGACTGCTTGGCCTGTCGGCTGCAACGTGAGACACATCTACCCGAACATCAGAGGACAGCTACTGTGGCAACGAGGGATTCGACTGTAGGTGACTAACTGGCAGTCCTTCAGCCAAGAGAGAGAACATGTGTGCATCAAAATGGGGTCACTTGCATCACCCTACCAACCATAAGGATGGCTGGAGCGTTTGTGAATCGAAGGGTACTTAGTTTATGTGTGATGGCCTGAAAGAAAAATCCCTTCCTACCATTGTAGCTATTAAGTGGTTCCTGATTTGGGCTCTCTTTTGTATTTGCTTTGGATAGTCTTCAGTGGTGCTTTTCTGGGTGTGAGTGTCCAGCTCCCTTTGCTCAGGCTTTGGCTGCATTTGGTGGGATCTACATGCCAATCCAGCGTTGGACAGCCACCCACACGATGCAGCACCTAAGGCCCTCGGAGATCAAGGGCTGCAATAAACCAGGGGAGCCCTGCAACCCAGAGGGCACCGTGGAATCTGGAAAGTGTGAGTATTTTTTCTTTAGAAGTGGTCGTGTCTCCACACTTCCTCAAGCTGAGGGTGTCGCTGCCACTCAGTTCAACAGATGGGGCAGAATATGCACACCCTGGCCCCAGGAGGTGAGGTGGGGGTCCGTATCTCTACATTTTCACAGCAAGGGGCCTGGAGGGGTGAAATAAGTATAGTGTTGTCTGTTGACTCTCGGTACTGCCTCACCCCTCTTTCTCAATGTAAAAGGCGCCTCACACCCGGAGACTACGAGATGCTGATCTGTGGCCCAACAAGGTCCCTGCACCTCTGGGTACGCGAGACAGCTAGCGAGAAGCATTCGTGCTAGGAAGTCTGCGCACACAAGAATAAAAGCTTCAGGATGTTGGTTTGTCATAAATCAGGACCATTTTTATCTGTATGTACAAAATGGTTGGGATAGATGTGCAACTGCTTTCTCTTGTTTTGATGGGAGGAGAGATTTGTACTAATAGTGTTTGGACAGGATATCCTGTCTGCATCTTGTACTATGAATGACTACTGTGAAGACAACAGTGCACAGTGTGCTGATTGTTGAAACTGTCCTACTGATCAGTTTTGGAGCTGTCTCATTGCTATTTGTTTCTCAGTAAGATTATTTTTTTAAAAAAAAGAATAAATGCTTCAGAACCATAGCTGGAGGCCAGTCTGAGCAGAGCCAGCTCAGGAGGGAGACGCATGTGGCAGCTGGGCCTAGGAGATAAACATCGACTTGAGCTTGTACTCTAATTAGCACCACCTGGGTCTGTGCCCCAAGACAGACGGTGATCTGTCACAGCTGGGTGATTAGAACATCTGGACCAATACTCACCCCTTTCCATGAATTCCTTTGATCTTTCCATATAGTCTCGTGCTATGGTTTGTGTCCAGATGTCCCCTGGTGAGCTTAATACAGTCATGGGGTCATGGGTGTGGGCTTTCATAGGTGGCTGAATCGAGAGTGTGTGACTGATTCATGGTCCAGTGGTGGCATTGTGGGTGTGATTACGGACTGCAGTCTCCACAGGCCGTGAGCTAAGTGAATACTTCCCCTTTTATCTTGAGGTGTTGGGTACTTCGTCAGCAGGGATGATAGTAACTAAGACACCTTGCTAGCTGATTGGACTTCTCTCCTGTGTAACCCTGCTACGTGACTCCTTTCCTCTTCGGGTCAGCATTAGCTGAGTGACTATGCTTGGATTCCCTCAGGCTGATTATAGTTTCACCCACACTGTGATTTTGCTGTCTAAATTGCCCCTGACAAAGGGCCCTGGTGGCTACCCACTGGGACTCCTCCAGAAATCCAGGAGCTATTCTCTCCCTATTTCTAATAACATTCTTCTGAGTTTCCAACTGAGTACATTTGACACCTGACAGGTAAGGAGCTGTGTTTTCCTATTTCAGTTGGGGCTGGTTTAAATACAGCTATTTTTTTCTTTTTACCAAATGAATGCTCTCTGATGGTTTATTTAGTAAGTCAGGGTTCTGAGCTTTTCTTTGTAGGAAAAGTTGGACTATTGATTAAATCTACTTGGGGATCAATGCAGGACCTGGCACTTGCTAGGCAAGCATGCTGCCACTGAGCCCTGTGTATTTCATTTTGAACCTTTGTGCTTTATGCTGAGACAGGATCTGAGTTGGCTAAGGTGGTCTTTAAGGTGAACTTGTGATCTGCCTGCTTCACTGAGCAGCTGTGGCACGACACCTGGCTTTCTCCTTGCAGTGTTGGTGGCTTGTGTTTCTGGGAACGTTTCTATTTAACTTAGATTATCTAGTTTGTTGGTGTTCCATTATTCATAGTACCATCATTTATAGTATTTTTTTTTATCTCTAGAAGGCCAAAAGTAATATTCATATATTTGCTTTCATTTTCAGTAATTTTAGTTGTCTTTTTTTTTTAAGACAATCTAAAGGTTTGTCACTTTTCTGGATCTTTTCCAAGAATCTGCTCTTGCTTTCATTGATCTTTCTTTCTTTTTCTTTTTCTGTGGAACCAGGGTTTGAACTCAGGGCCTTGTACTTGCCAGGTAAGCACTTATTCCACTGGGCCATCTCCCTGGCCCATTTACTTCTCTGTATTTACATCCTTCACTTACCCATTCTGTGATCTTTTGTTATTTCCTTCCTTCTGCTAATTTCAGGTTTCATTTATTTCTCTCTTCAACACGTAAAGCTAGTTTACCCATTTAAGATTTTTTTCTCTTTAATATTGAGATTGTATTTTTTTTTTCCAAGACTAAAAACTTTCTCTTTTTATTATTCCTCCCCAAAGAATCCTCCAGTTTTTTATGATTTTTTTCTGGAGTTATTTCAACATTCCGTACAATATAACCTTTTTTCATTCTTAAAGATTCCCTGTGCAAGGGTAAGAGCTCCCATTTGACCCAGATGCTCCCCTGCTGGTTATCTTCCCAAGAAAACTAAAGGCACCATACCGCAGGGATGTGTGTACACCCATACCCACAGCGGCACAAGAGAGTGGCTGATCTTGGAAGCTACCCAAATGCCCATCGACCAATAAGTGGACAAAAAAAGATGTGGTTTTTATATATAGTGGAGTATTACTAGGCCATATATGAAGATAAATTGAGAGATTTACAGCTAAATAGATGGACCTTGAGATCATAATCATAAATGAAATCAATCAGACACACACGTGTAAATATTGCACTATCTCTGCAGTGTGAGAAAACGAAAATGTAAGAACATAAATGTGCAATAAATATTGTGAAATAGGAAGAAACTGCCCATATGGACGAAGGAAATATGGAGGGAGAGGGGCAAGGAAGGAAGGGAAAGAAAAAACATGAAGATAAACGGAAAACAGAACTCTGTGAAGAGGGAGGGGCAGGGGGCTTGAAAAGGGGGGCGGGAATGGGGCACAAAAGAGGTGTCAAGATACATCACGTACAGATGCAAATTCCCTACAAGGGATGTGAGCGTACACCTCACCTGTGCCAGTAAACTGAAATTAAAAGAAAAGATTGCCTGTGCTGGACAGTGATGCCAAAAGACACCGTAAGCCAGGTGTGGTGGCACACACCTGTGATCCCAGTACTCAGGAGGCCGAGGCGGGAGGACCTCTGGGAGCTCAAAGGCAGCCTGCTTTCATAGTGAAATCAAGGCTGCCTTGAACTACGCAGTATGGCCCTATCTCAAAAAACAAAACAAAACAATCTTGATTTTTTTTTTTTTTTTTGGACTAGGGATTGAACTCAGGACCTTGCACTTGCCAGGCTTATGCCACTGAGCTACCTCCCCAGCCCAAAACAAAACAAAAAAGCAGAAAACATTACGAGAACTGGGAATAGTGGCACAGATCTGTAATCCCAGCACCCTGGAACCTGACAGAGGAGGGTATTTATGCTTTTCCCTATCACCCTTCTCTTACCAATAAATAAAATAAAACTAACACACCCTGCACAGGGTGGCTACACTCATAAAATACCTTCCAGTAGGTGGGTTGTCCTTATACAGTTATGACTATGGAAGAGTGCTCTAACATCAGGGCCTGTTTCCACATCTGTAAGATTAGACCCTGCCTTTCTTACAAGGATCCTGTGACACTCTGTACAAGACATTAATCCAAACAGCTCATGAATACAGAAAGAATCCTGTGCTGCTGCTGAGCCCAGGGACCAGCCTGGCCATCCAGGGGTTCGCAGCCTGCACCTGAGCCCCAGCTGCCTGCAACCCATTTTCAGCTCTGAAATTTGCTTCCAGATAAAGCTATCTGCTGGGAGACCAAGAGGGAATTTCAAGTCAGCTGGAAACTTCCAGGTGAATGGATCTAGAGCATAATAGAGAGCAATGTAATTATGTGATCTTGAAATTCTTTAGCACTTGGGGCCGGGGAGATGGCTTAGTGGAATCAGTGCTTCCCTGTTCCTAGCAAGCGCAAGGGCCTGAGTTCAATCCCCAGTTCCACAAAAAAAAAAAAAAAAAGAAAAAAGAAAAATTCTTTAGCACTTTAGCTCGTATGTCACGAGATACCTGGTAAGTGGGAATACATAAAATCACGTCCAGCACTTGTCTATTTATTGCTTCAGTGCTGCCAGTCTGTACTATGACTAGACTGAGGGAATCTTTCTTCACTTCAATTTCTAGTTCTTTAGACAAGGAAGTTTATACACTTTAACTCCTCAGTCTTTTTTCCCCAAGTCTAGGCAAGCCTTCTAACATTGAGCTGAGAGGCCATATTTCGTATCTGATATGGTGAAGGTCAAGGTATTAGTTCATTACTATAATAAAATACCTGAGTCAGGCTTCTCCTCCTTTGGTTTATGAGTCTCACGACATAGTCCAAGTGGGCAGTGAACTTCCTATGTACCCCAGCCTGGCCTTGAACTCCTGATTCCCCTGCCTTGGCCTCCCAAGTGCTGGGATTACAGGATGTGCTGCCATGCCTCGCTGAAGCAGCCTTCTTTATAAAGAAAAGATGTGTATTTTGGCTCATGGTTCTGAAAGTGCAAAGTCTGTGGCTCTCCTGTGGCCACGGCTTTCTGCTTGGCAGAATCTTCAGGTGGCCCCTACCACCTCACAGCAAGAGGGAGGTGGTGCGTGTGTGAGCGTCTCTCTCTTCTTCCTTGTTCTTTTCTGCAGTCCTGGGGTTGAACACAGGGCTTTGCACATGCTGGGCAAGTACCCTACCACTCAGCTACACCCCGGTTCTTTTCATTTTTGAATTTTGAGGCCAAGACTGTTACTGCTGCGCTGCTGTCACAGCTTACACACAGTTGTCCCCAGAAGCCTCATGTGGTGGTGGTGGGGCTGCGGTACTGGATTAGGCCACCAACGGGCTAGTGGCTGGGTGTGACGTTGGGAGATGAAGCCTGGGAGGAGCTGGGTCCCTGGGGTGCAGCCTGGACACACAGGGCCTTCCTATTCCCTGGCGCTTCTCTGCTGCTGGATGCCACTTCATGAATTAGTGTGCCTCTGTGTGTGTCCCTCTGCCTCGCTGCCCTGCCTTGGAGCGCCACAAACTGAGCCAGAATAAACTTCACCTCCTTGCACCTGAGCATGCTGGCTGTTTTACCTCAGTAATGAGAAAGTAACTGAGACAGCGTTGGTGGATGTGAATCCCTGATTCTCCTGCCTCAGTCTTCCAAGTAGCTGGGATTCCAGGTGCGTGCCACTTCTGTCTTTCCACTTCTTAGAAAGTTCCAAAGACCCAGTCGTGAGGGTGCTATTCTTATTCAATATTAATCACCTCCCAGCTTCCACTTTCTTAACACTTTACAAGCCAGACACAGCGGCACACACGTGTCATCCCAGCATTTGGGAGGCCGAGTCAGGGCTGCTGAGCTCAAGGCCAGCCTGAGGAACAGAGCGAGTGCAAAATCAGCTTCAACTACACAGACCCTGTCTCAAAAACTTCACAAAAACACCTCACAGTGGGAATTAAATGTTAACCCATGAAGCCTTGTGGGACACTCAAACCATCTCTGAACTATAGTGCTCAGTGGCCATTCTCTAGGAGTTAGGAAATAAGGCTCTGCTGCTGGGGGGCCAGGGTGCCAGTGTAGGGGTGGGGTCAGACTGGGATTTGAAGAGGCAGGAATGTAACCTCCTGACACTGGTCAATTGGGCAAAATACAAATTTACACAAATTAAGTGGCATTTCTGTGTCCTGTAAGAAAAGCTGTATGCTTACCACTGAGAGTACCTTTCTTACTGTGGGAAGACCATCAGTGAGAAGATGGTCACAGCTCTTCATTTAGGTGGAGTGGGGACTTCAGACCTTGTGCCTAAGTAGCAATGCACCATAGTGTGCCAGGGCTGTTATAACAACATGCCTTAGACTAGGTGCTTTAGAAACGATAGGCATTTATTTATTGCAGGTTTAAAGGTTAGGAAGGCCACTCACAAGGGCCCGGAGGACTCATGCTTGCAGACTTCTTGCTGTCTGCTCTCTACACAGGGCACACGTGCTGGGACTGCATGTAGCAGAGGAGTGAGGCAGCTCCCTTTAGTCTTTAATGTGGGAGATAATCTGGTTCCCGAGGACAGAGCCCTCGTGGCTGACCGCAGCATTTCCTGGAAGATCTCACCTTGCAGCGCTGTTGCCATGAGTGATAGGCTCTAACAGATGAGTCTGGAGGGGCAGCCACTGCATCTGTCAGGGTTTCTGTTATTGCGACACAGTATTGATACAACCTAAGAGAGCAAAGATTTCACCAAGGTCATGCTTTGGGGGATCCGGTCAGGAGCAGCTGGGGCCAAGGAGGAAACATCAGAGCAGGGGGGTGTCTGGGGGCAGCGCTGCTCAGCTCATGGTGGCCTGGAGGCAGAGTGGGGAGAGTGCCAGAGAAGAAGGCAGCGGCCAGAGGCGGAGCCTAGGCCTGGCCACACTGTTGGCCTACTGTGACATACTGGGAGTGTGCTCCACCAGTCCCTGGGCCGGGTGCCACAGCAGTGGAGGTGGTATTCAGTTCTAACCCCCTGAACAAGAGCAAGACAGATGCTTAAGTCTTTGTTCCTGAACCTGTGGTTCGTGGCAGCCTGGCAGGCAGGCTGCATTAGCCCAGGGGAGCTCTGGTTGTGTGCCCTGTTCTATAGCAGTGGATCTCAAATTGTGATTTTTTTTTGCTTTTTGAAATAGGTTTCAATCATGTAGTTCTGATTGGCCTTGAACTCACCATAGAGCCCAGCTCAGCCTCAAGTTCACAACAATCTTGCTCAGCCTCCCTAATGCTGAGATGACAGGCGTGCTCTACCATGTCTGGCCTTAAACTGATTCTTCAGTCAATAGTGGTGGCAGCAGCAGCAATTGGGGATTGGCCTTGCCTTGAAGATAATCATTGTAATGTTGAGTCGAAGCCAATGTTACTAGGTGTGACTCTTATAAAGAAGGCCTGCTGTAGGGGCCTTCTGCTAATGTAGGAACTGCAGCCCAATTGGAAATGTTATAAATACTAGCCCTACAAGAAACAAATGAAAGCAGAGTTGTAAAAGATGGCATAACAAGGGCCGGCCAGATAGCTTAGAGTACTACAGCGCCTTCTTAGGCAGCTGCAGGGGTCGGGGTTCAAGTCCCAGCCTGCTGTGCTGAGTTGGCGATTGAGACTGGGCATGGCAGTGTGTGCCTGTAGTGCTTGGGAGGCTGAAAACAGGAGGATCACTAGGAGTCTGATTTGTGTAGTGAGACTCTGAAGACCCGGTTACTAAATACACAACAAACAAATAAATAAAAAAATAAAATAAAAATTAGGTTCTCTTACTAATGGGACATGGGAAGAATAACAGCAGGTGGCATTGGACAGCCTCTGGCTCGAGTTCCTATGTACTCTTATTGGCTTATTTATTTATTTGGTTTCTCTAGACAGGTTCTTGCTATGTGTTCAGGCTGGCCTTGAACCTATTACATAGTCCAGGCTGGTGGGGGGGTGCAGGCCTGCAATCCCAGCACTTGAGACTGAGGACGCAGGACTTTGAAAAGTTGGAAGCCAGCCTGGCTAACATAGTGACTTTAAGGGCAGCCTGCACTGTGCAGTCAGATTGCCCTACAAGTTGGACTGGAGACCATGGAGGATGGAGCAGATGGAGACACAGAGAGGTTATTTTCTATCACAGGAAGTTTCTTTGAGGGGCTAAGGCACAAATGTGAGGCAAGCCCATGATTTCTGAGAACTTGTTGCACAGATGGGTGTCTCACTCTACACAACGATGAAGATGCAATTTCTACTTAAATCAAGTATCAATGAAAAAAAGCAGCCTACCTTAGCTAACAGTAACAACTGCAGAAGTAGTAAAGATTAGGTCATCAGGGACATTAGATTTCTTTTGAAACCCAAACAACTCCCAATAAATGTTGCTTCAAAATCAAACAATCCCTTTGATATGGGGAAGAAAGGAGAGGGTGGGGCAGGTGGGGCACAGAGTAAACATGACCGAGATGTGATATGTGTGTACCTCAAAATGCCATGCTGAATGTAAACATGGTGTGTCACACACATGTGCTAATAAAAGAATAATTTCACTATAAGAATTACTAAAGACATGTATGTAATTAAGCTATGTTATTTAAAACATGAAACAATTCTGACACCACTCTTGCTCAATCCCAATGCTAGTTACTTATGGGATATGGTACATCAGTGTAATAATCTTACTTGACTATTATAAGAGTACAACGATTTCAGAGAACTGGCAAGGAAAATTGTTTTTAAAAATGAGTTTATTCCAACTGTTCTTTGAAGAAAGTTGTTTGTGCTTGTGATTCATGATCTCATACAATCACACAGATGGGGGAAAGGAAAGTTGACGTCTTTTAGGAGAAAAGCAAATTTGATTAGCTGCTCAGTGGCTAGAACATGCCTACTCATTCAGTGGTCATAATTAAAACATGTGTGCTGGTCATACAGTGACATGAATTTATAACATGCAGCTTTTCAGATTTGATCCCTGATATTAAAAACTGACCAAAACCCCAAACATTTTCCAGCCATAAGCATAGATTTTTGAGAAGCCAAATTTGATCCTCATTATACCATATTACATATTATCATGTAACTAATTAGAGTGAAATTTTCCATCTCTTGAAGATCTGAGGAGTTAAAATTCACAAGACAGAATAATGAGGCATACGAGAAGGAAGTCACTAACAAGATAATTGGTGTGATATTAATTTAGGAACCAGTGAACTTTAAAAAATGGCATCAACTATGAGTAATATGGAGGAAAATCTGGACCTAAACCAGAAATCTAGGCCAGACAAGCAAAGCACAAGAATGAGGAGGTGATGGTGGGGATGTGACAGAAACTATCAGGAGAACAAGAATTAAACAACTTCTATGTCCCTTATAGTACCACTTGTCTGGCTTGATGTACCCAAAGAACGTATCAATAAGTTTTAAAAAACAAACCTACTTGGAGATGAAGCTCACTGGCTGAGCACTTGACCTGCATGTCCAAGCACCCGTATCAAGATGTCATTACATAATCATAAAAATTCACCCATGATAAGTGTACAACTCAGTAATATCTCAGTAAGTTCACAGAGTTGTGCAGGTGCCACCACTGTATAATGCCCCTCCCTTTTCATTTTGTTTCTGGGATGGGAACAACTTTTATCTTCCTTGTACAAAGGTACATAGTGACACAACACAATCCTATAGGACTTACCAAGTCTGCAAGAGTGACTCACTGACAATGTGAAGGAAGCCGCTCTACAAAGTCCCCAGGGAGGAAGAGGGCTGTTGGAGATAGGAGCCAGAGCTGCATCCAGGCCCTAGAGCTGGACTGCTGGAATTCAGCTTCTGGTAGCCCTGCCTACTCCCTGGCAGTGGGACCTCAGGAAAGTTGCTTCACTTTCTTAGCTTTAGTTTACTCCTCAGTAAGACAAAAGTGCCATACTGCATGGGGTTATGAAAAATAAACTGGATAATTTATGTAAGGGTTCTCATAGTCCTGGCATAGGGTACATAAAACATTAAAACAATGTAGTTGGTTTTTTATTTTTTACTGGATGATTATTACAAAGTATTTCATAAACCAGACATAAAAGATGATCTACTTCTATGGATCAATGAAATTCTACAACAGGGAAAAACTCAGTCAAGCGTTTCTGGACCGGATCAGGCCAGAGCAAGCACACGGTTCTACTTAGTAATAAGACAGAAATTCAGACCCGGGCCTTCTAGTTTCACATTCTTTGGTTTCATGTCTGGCTTAGTCCACTGCCTGTGAGCTTTCTGAAATTTAACTTGCCCTGCCAGCGCCTCAGTTTCCCTCATCTGTAAAATGGAACTATAGGCAGGGCCTCACAGGGGTGTGTGGAGATTCAAAACCACCCAGGGAACTTTCTGTTTTGTAAACATGTCACAAAATTAAACTTGGGTCAGCTTCATTGTATGTAAAACAAAGCTCAGGCCCCTCTCTGCAAGCCCTACTTTTTTTTTTTTTTTTTTGTTAGTTATTCCACACATCAGAAGCAGGAAACTCTAAAACACAACTAGCAAAAGTTTGTTGAGTGTCTACTACTGGCAAAGGAGTGCAGGTAACATTATCCTCCCTCCTAGAGCTATCAAACACGAATTATGCACGCGTTTGGAATTACAAAACGTTGGGGGGCGGGGCTGCCCATTAGCTCAGTTGTAAGTGACAGCTTACACAAAGCACTCAGGACCCGGACGCTGTGGTTTGATCCCCAGAACCTCAGGTCTTAGGAGACCTGCCCTAAAAGCATCTTGAGCCAGCTAAAAACAAAAAACAAAAAAACAAAAAAAGTCCATGGAATTACACAACGGATCTCGCAAGGGTGAGATGGGGGACTAATGTAAGTGAGTAGAGGGAAAGCAGTTCTAGGTCGTATAAACTTGCGTAGTTTTTCTGTTCTTCTAACACACACTGACGCAGAGTTCCTGTGTAGGAGGAAGATGCTCCCAGCCTAGCATCTGGGCAAGTGGTGGTGACCGGTGACACAAGGCTGTCCTTCACCCACGCCATCCGAGACGCAGCGCGCAGTGGCCCAGGCAAATGAACGGACGGCGTGACACATAGGGAAGCTTCCTCCGGCTTTGGAGGGCCTGACCTTGGCTGAGAGGTTGGCCGCGGGCGCAGACAGCCCTGGGGACCGGCGACCGCTGTGCCCTCGGGACTCCGCCTGACCGAGCGGACCGCGGCGACGCCCCGCCCAGCGAGCCCGCCCACACAATGCGTGGGCCAGGTATCGGTGAGTTGATTGGCTGCCGCCAAGGCCGCCCGCGGAATGAGGGGCGGAGCGAGCCGCAAGGGGCGTGGCCTGCGGCGGGCGTCCGCCTGCGAAATGGGCGCTCGGCGGGGCCGCAGGCGCCGGGGGCGTGGACAGCGTTCGCCCCGCCGCGCTCCGGCTCCGCCCGGGCCCCGACGGGAGTGCGGGCTGCCTCCCTCCTCCCTCACCTCGCAGGGCTGAGCCCCGGGAGCAGGAGGCGTCGCTTCCAAGTTCCCTGCGTGGCTTTTGGGGCGGCGGCGGCCGCGGGCGGAGGAGGAACATGGCGTTCGTGGTCAGCCGAGGGGAGCTGGACGCCGACGAGGTACGGCCGGGGCCGGGCGCGCGGACGGACGAGGCGGCCGAGGCCCCGCCCCCTGTCCCGCGGGGACCCGGGCTTGCGCGCGGGGCGGCAGGAAACGCAGAGGACCCTGGCCGTCCGGGGTGAGCGGAGCCGCCCTTGCGGGGCCCACGCCGGGCCCTCGCCTTCTGCGGGGTCCTGCAGGCGGAGCCGAGGGCTCGGCGGCGGCGGGCCTGTGCGGGGGTCGCTCCGGTGGCCGGTCGAGGCCCGGGCCGGCGTGGCTCGCCGCTTTCTCCCCGCCCGCGCCAGACCTGTTGATTCCCGACGGCCTGTTTCAGCGCTCCGCGGCCCCTGAGGCTCCAGCGGCGCCCCGAGCGATCGCGGCGCCGCAGCTCCTGCCATGTTACCTGACTTGGGTTCTACAGGTCGCTGCTGGAGAAGACTTTGGTTTCAAGTGATGCAAGAGTGGATGATGTGGAGGAGGCCGGTTAGGATTCCTTTTCATGTGTCTAATGCCAGGAAGCTCCTGGTAACAAGTATTGGTTATAAATGTGGACCTTAAAAATAAAACAAAACTGAATTCGAATTACAGCTCCCTTGTATGACCGGCAGAGAATGGGGCTGACCTTTGCAGTGAGAACTACTAAGACCACAGACCAGCGAGCTGGATTTGCTCAGATGCATCTATGCATCGTTGAAACTTTTAAACTGCGCATAAAGGCAGACGGTGAAATAGCTCATTGGCTGCTGTTTCCATCTGTGACGATTTTTATTTATAGCTGTAGGCTGTCTTTTGGTATGACCTGGGGCCAGCTGTTTTTCTTTGTTCTTTCAGTGTTAGTTCTTCCCTATAATCAAGGTAATAACCCAGGGTTATTACCCTTTGTACATTTGCCTCCTTCCTCAAAGTTTTATGGCTTTCCTGTTGTACAGTATTAAAGATCCATGTTCCTCGCATTCAAGGCTGGCTGCACAATTAGAACGGTCTCATATTCTAGACTTGTCTCCAGATGCTTCCTTTTTTATTTCCGTTTAGCTTAATCATAAAATTTAGTTTAACCATATGACTAAGTTATTTATAAACCAGACTGAGAGTAATTTGTAAATATGGAGTAAAAATTTTAAATCCAGGTTCTGCTTGTTGAAAGACAGATTATGTGTGGGGCTGGTCTGGGGCACTGTAGAGGAGGTGCTATTGCTCATTCCTGTAGGTGTAAAGTGGGGCTTTTGTGACAGACTGAGGCCTGTGGTCACTAGCCACGCTGTTGCCTCCCGTAGGAACTGAGCTTGGGGATGGGGATGTATTTGTTGGTGAGGAGGCTCCACCTCTGTGGGGTGTTAGGTTGCAGATAGCCTGGCACAAAGATGCTTGATAAATACCTGTTTGTTGAATGAATGGAAAGCTGCAGAAGAGATGTTGTTGGATAACTTTCTGGGTTTTTCCATATTATATATTCTCTAACGCTTAGACTCCTGTTTTGTGTTAGGTGTTATGTCCCAGGAGATAAAAGTACAGGCAAGTCTCTTTGTGGACTGTATCTGTTGGTATAAATTGAATAAGCACTTAATGAACATGTTTTGTTCAGTGCTCCATGTTGGTGGGTTCTTTAGAAAGTTAAGACAGTTTTGACTGCAGGTCTTAGAGTATGAGTAGGGAGATACAACATGTGAATAAGAACTCTAGAAAACATCTCCAGGAATCGTTAGAGTTGGGGTTAGAGCTTGTGGGAGAGGTTACTGAATGTATGCAAAGTCATACCAGCCTAACAAATACAACATGGTTCTGATTGGAAGACTTCTGTCAGTTTTTCCACCTGGAAATTGTACCTCAGTTCCTGTGCTGCTTACTCAGGAGCTGCTGCTCCTGACCTTGTGGGTGTGGCCTGCCTTTTCCCCTTGGTGCCTCTCTTCGACTTAGAGTTGGGGCTAGATGGAATAGCCTGTATTTTACTGTTTTATTACAATTAGCCAACATTTTCTAGCACTTTACAACAGTTATGTCAAGGGCTGAAAAGTAATATTTTCTCATGTGAAACAAGTGAACTCCACTGAAATTCTTTTATTTTTGTCTTTTTGAGATGGTGCTTGCTATGCAGTTCAGGCTGGCCTTGAGCTCAGTTTGTAGCCCAGGCTGGTCTCAAAATGGAAATTAATGTTCTGTCTCAGCCTCTTGAGTGCTGGCATTACAGAGGTGCATCACCATGCTGGGCTTTAAAATTAACTTTTTATTTGTTTTTGTGGTGCTGGAGACCAGTCCCAGGATTTCCCTTGTAGAAGGCAAGCACTCCTGTTGAACTGTGTTCCAGGCCTGTAAAAATAAATAATTAAACTTTGCTTGGCTGAGTGTAGTTCTAGCACTCAGGCTGAGGCAGGAGCATCATCCTGTGCTCAAGGTCGGTGAGGACTGCATAGTGAGACCTCGTCTCCCCAACATCCAACTCAATTTTTGTTGTTGTGGAAATAAGTTTTTAAAAATATTTTTTAAATTTTTATTTTTTCATTTTGTGTATTTGATACAGGGTCTCACTGTGAAGCTCCAACTCGTAGTGATCCACCAGTTTTTAGTTTCCCCAGCCCTGGGATTACAGGGGTGTGCCACCAAGCCCAGACTCTGTCAGAGGCTCAGTGAGCCCTGGGGGCAGGGTGGCATGGCATGTGGGACCAGGATTCTATCTGCACTTGCCAAAGCAGGCACTTAGTCTGCTGAGCTGTTTTGCTGGCCCAAAATTTTAAACGTTTTGAAAAGGTTGGTTATATTGCTGTTATTATATAGTTATATAATTTTATATGGTTTGATGTATTACATTTTAAATTAAAAGTTGGTCAGTAAGTACAATTACAGGTTGCAGGTGTGGCAAGGGGCTGTTGAGTCAGTTGCATCAGTCTTGTAGGTGATGAGCAAGGGCTATGGGGTCGAAAGGAGTAGCCGGATTTGAGCTCAGAATGTGGAGAGGGATGGGCTTGACAGCTTGACTCCTGGTTTGAGGGTCAGGTGCAGGAGGGGAGGAAGCCCTTTGGTGATAATTCTCGGTTCCTGTGTAACCACAAGGTGAGCTGTGTTGCTGTCAGCACAGGAAGTGGAGGAGGGTTCACCCTTCACTTTGGGCCGTACAGAGAGGGTGGAGTGTGGGGAAGAATGCTCAGGGAGGTTTCCAAAGAGGGAGCACAGCCTCTGGTCCAGGAAGGCGCCTGTTAACCGGTTCTGCAGCTGGTGGGGCAAGGAGCGTCACTGCACTCAGTCCCTCAGCCAGAAGGCAGTCTGTGTTGCTCAAATGTCCAGTCTTGAATTTCTTTTGGCATTGAATCTATTTCTGTTTTCTCTTTTTATTGTGGTATTGTGGATTGAACTCCAGGATTTTGCATCAGCTATGTTCCAGTCTGGTTTTTAGACTTTTGAGATGGGGTTTACTGCACTGTGATACTTCTAATCTCCTGCCTCAGCCTCCCCAGTGCTGGGGCTGTGGGCCTGTGCCACCACCCTGTGTCACAGCTAGTCTTGGCATAATTTTTCTTAGCAAAAATTTCACTCATGTTTTCCTCCTCTCTTCTTTTTCCTTTTTTGAGATAGGGTCTTGGTATGTACCATGCCCACCTTGAACCGTGCCTGTCTCTCCCCTCTTCGTGTCCTCGGATATCTCTTTTCTTAAAGTTGGGTAGAGTATTAGGCTTCTGTAGGTGGCCTTTAGTGGCCACCTACATCAGGTCTTTAGTGGCCGTCTGCCTTCAAATCCTAGCTCCTGCCCATGAGTGCTGGTACTAGTTGGAATCTTGACCCCGAGATCTGGGAAGCTCACCCTTTCCATCTGGCCATTTGCCTCAGCCCCGTTAATCTGCACAGCCAGCTTGCTGGCACTTTGTCTTAGCTTTGCTGGATCAGAACCCTCCTACACCAGTGGTCCGTACTCCAGGTAATAAACTCATGAGCCACTGGGGTTATCGCAGGTAGTCTGCACCTGAGAGCCCTCCTCAAGTGGAGGGCCTTTCTTTTTTCTAGCCGCTCGATGCTCCCCTACTCTGTCACTGTGTTCTCTCATGTGTCAAGTCTGTTTACATCCAAGGTCACTGTGGCCAGGTAGACATGTTGGTGAGATCCTTACCTCTCTAAAGGGATTGTTGAGATGTGGAATGGCCAGGCATTATATATCCTGAGCTGTTTATTTGGAGGAGATTGTGCATCTGTGTAGTGAATGCTTTTTTTTTTGCTACGCTTCCCCTGCCATATCCCCTTGGGATTGCCTAGATTATACTGGCATATACATAAGGGCCTCTGTAGTTTAAGACTCATTAGAGTGTTACATTGCTTATATCTACTGGGTCTGGTAGTAACTAGTAAAGGAGAGTTACTCAGTCTGATTTAATGAGGTGATTGTTGGGCAAGGTTCTGGTGGGGGCGGGAGCATGAGTGTGCAATGTGCTAAGAACCATGGAGGAGGGCTGCTTTGGGAACACAGAGGGCACCTCCCAGGGGAGTCAGGGACAGCTTCCGGGATGAGGCAATTGCTTAGAAATTCTGCGTCTTCCAAGAGGGATGGGGTTGGCTGTGCAGGCATAATTTGAGGACCAGAGGAGCTCTTGAAGTGTGTCCAGGAGCAGGAACTGCAGGACAAGGCAGGCAGCTTGCCAGAGAGCCCCTGGCACTTTGAGTGGCCGACATGGCAGGAAATGAGGCTATGGGTAGTGTGATGGCATTCTGCAGGGATGCACAGATAGGTAATTAGAAAGGAGGGACTTATCAGGGGAACCAGAAGCAGAGATGGCCCACAAGGTGCCGTCTGCAAGCTAGAGAGGCAGGGAAGTTGGTAGCGTGGCTCAGCCCAAGGTCTGGAAGCCTTGGAATCAGGAGAGCTGCATAATGACTCAGAGGTGGCAGAAGGCCTGCTGGTGTGTGTCTTGGAGCCTGAAAGCTGCAGAGCTTCTGTTCTGACACTGCCAGTAAGAAATGGTTGTCTTGGCTTCCAGGAGGGAGAGGAGCTCAAGTTCCTATTTCCTCTGCTTTTTCCTCTGTCTGGGCTGGCCCTCAAACAATTGGATAACGTTTGTCCACACTGGCTAGGGTAGGTGTAACCTTCTCAGGGGCCAGGGAGATGGCTCAGTAGAGTAAGTGCTTCCCTGGCAAGCACAAGGGCCTGAATTCAATCCCCAATTCTGCCAAAAAAAAAAAAAAAAAAAAAAAAAAAAAGATATAAACTTCTCAGTCCACTTATTCAGAAGCCAGCCTCACCCAGGAGCACACCACAGACATATCCAGAAGTACTGCTTCATAGCTGCCAGAGCAGCTCTTACTCCAGTCCAACTGACAGCTATAGATGAAGCCTTTCAGTGTTTAGAGACCATGGTGTGCCTTTAAGGGGAGCGCTACAGACTCAGAGCTGGGGCAGACAGGATCAGGGGGAGGCAGGTGGATTCCTGGTCTATTTGTTGGCTAACAGTTTGCGCCCACTGAAGGCCCAGAGTGTGCCAGGGCAGCTGTGTAAGTGCTGACTGGTACAGTAGTACATGGCAAGATGTGCTTTGAGCTCTCTGGAAAAGTCAGGAAGTGGATGTGTGTAAGTAGCTGTTATAACATGGTGTACAGGGGTGAGCACAGGGAGAGAGTGCAGGTGGCCCCATGCCTGACAGGAGAAGAAAGAGACTCCTTAGGGTGCTCATCCAGGATGTGGCCAAGAGAGATGGCCCTGCCCAAGGGGAGGGAAGGTCAGCTGACTTGATTTCCAGTCCAGATCCCAACTGTGACTTGACATCTGTCAACTTTGACATCTGTCATCTAGGTGGTGACATTAGATCTGGGTTTCCAGGGTAGAATTTCAGCAGGCAGTGAGGGAACTGACACTTAATTCCTTAGGCAGAGGGGACAGAGGAGGAGCATGCCCGGCCATGGGTGAAACGAGTCTGCTGCAGAGGCAATTTGAGGGTTCAATATTAGGCTGGAGTGCAGCCAGACTGGGAGAAACCTTGAGCTGACTTTGCTGAGGAGATTGTATGTGTTTTCTGTTTTAATTTTTAACAGTGGAGAGATGCATGTACCCAGCTGTACTTAGGGAATATTGTTTATATTTGTACTTTTGTTTTTTGGATAAAGGAAGCAAAGATGATCCTAGTTTCACTTTTTCTTTCCCAACCATGTTTCTTAATCAGTTTAAATGGTGGCTATGAACTAAGGTGTGGTAGAGCAGGACACATTCGAGGGATTCTGTGGGCTTGTCTTTCATCACTAGTCGTAGGTTATGAGACAGGCTACTGACCCACTGCCCAGGTGAGAGACAGGTGCTGTGCCCTGAGGGTGTGCCCAACCCTCCTTTCCTTCTGGCTGTTAGGTCCTGTGCTTCGGGGACATCTGGTCTTTATCTGGTCTTTTGCAAAGCAGTCCTTCTATCAGAACTAAAAAACCCCACTTCCCTATATAAGAAACTTTTTCCTTTCCTTTCCTTTCCTTTCCTTTCCTTTCCTTTCCTTTCCTTTCCTTTCCTTTCCTTTCCTTTCCTTTCCTTTCCATTCCATTCCATTCCATTCCATTCCTTCTTTTCTCTCTCTCTCTCTCTCTCTTTCTTTCTTTCGACAGGGTCTTACTGTGTACTTCAGCTTGGCCTTGAACTCACTATGTAGTACAAGCTTACCTCCAACTCACAGAGAGTGAGCCTCATATCTCAGCCTCCCAAGTACTGGGGTTATAGGCATGTGCCACTGTGGTCCAGGTGAGAAGAAATTCCTTTCGGGATTTACAGCTCAGAAACAGGATGTGACTGGCTTAGGGTCACTTAGCGAGCAAAGGTGTGGAGGGCAGAGTTAGGGTTAGAATCCTTGCATTGGAACTCTGAGTTCAGGGTCATTCCCTCTAGACAGGGGGCTGAAAACTACTGGAAGGCCAGGTGCACCCCCACTGCCCGTTTCTGCAAAGTGCAGTTTATATTTGTTTATTTTTTATCTTTTAATTGATTTGGTACACGGTCTCACTATGCAGCTCAGATTCATAGGATCCTTCTGGTTTTAGCTGCCCCAGCACTGAGATTATAGGTGTGTGCCACCATGCCTGGACTCGGCAGCCAGATCAGCACACTTGGGGGCAGAGCTGCATGTGGTGCTGGGGATCGAACCCTGGTCCTTGTGCTAACCTAAGCAGGTACTTACTTAGTCCATTGAGTTATCTCGCCATTGCTCACTGCCTGTTTCTGTTTGTGGTATTTTATTGGAGCAAGTTGTGCCCCTTTGTTTAGGTCTTGCAGTGCCTGCTTTGGACTCTAGTGGTGTGATTGAATATCTGGGCTAGACTGCGTGATTCATTCTGCGATGCTCAGGAGGACATAGTGTGCCAACCCTTGGAGTGGATGCTTATTTCTAGAGATAATGTGTGTTTGCTTATAGTGGGTTGTAAGCTTTATGAATTATATTAGCTTATTTCCTTAGGGGACTCATGTAGGTATCAAAATTTAGGAAAAATACAACTGTTTAACATATCCCATGAAATGTGGTACAGCATAAGTTTTAGACCCAGATGTGGGTTTGAATCCTTGCTTCTCCTTACAGCTTGTCCTTTATTTCTGGGAAAAGGGAAACCACTTAACACAAAAGAGACTCAAAGGACCATCTGTTTTAGCTCCATCTGCAACTGGACAGCATTAATATTTATTAACAAGAGAAGTGGCAGTGAAAGTAGTATTTTGGAAATGCATTTGTCTGTAATACATAAACGTTATAATCACAGGTTTCCCCGTGACATTTTTCTGTGCACTTCTTTCTTTTCATTAGTGTAAGAATCATATTTATGTTTGGTCATTATGTCTCCATTACTTTTTACTCATTGCTGGGACAAAATACATGACACCCCAAATTAAGGAAGGAAAGGTTTATTTCCACAGTTTGTGGACGTTTTAGTCCTACATTCAGGTGGTTCCAAGGCAAACTGGTGCATCGCAGAGGACAGCAGTTTATGATAGGAGGACACAGCAAATAGCAACAGAAGGAGATACAGCTGGGGTTTCTAGCAGGCCTCTCCCTTCTACGCTTACTGTGAAGACTGGAGCTCTGTGTATATCCTTCTTCAGTTTTTTTTTTTTTTTTTTTTTTTTTTTTTTTTTTTTTTTGTCTTTTTGAGACAGGGTCTCACTATGCAGTTCAGGCGGGCCTTAAACTCACTTTGTAGCTCAGGCTGGTCTTGAACTCACAGCAATCCTCCTGCCTCAGCCTCCCGAGTGCTGGGATTATAGGCATGCGCCACCACACCTGGCATTAGTTCCCTTTTTAATATCTTTTTTGTGCTGAGTCACTCTGGGATGGGCCTTCAACACCCTAGGGTGTGGAATTGCTGAGCTGATATAGTTAAGCTTTAAACTTCTCGAGTTGACATAATATATCAGCCAGTAAAGTCCACTTTGTGCTGCTATAGCAGAATATTTGGGATTGGTAATTTAACAGATTTATTTCTTACAGTCCTGGTTGTGGAGAAATTTAAGATCAAGGGGGTACCGCTACTGAGGATCTTCTTGCCATGCAATAGTGATAGAGGGGAGATATCTGGGATGAGTTTGTGTTCTCTGAAATTGAAGAATGAATTTTAGGAACAACGGAGGTTAAGAGCAGAATATGTTTATTGAGGGAAAGGAAGCTTGTCAGACAAAGGGACAGAAGGGACCCAAGTGGGTTGCCAAGGACCCTGCCTTTTCTAGGGATTTTTTAGAGCAAAATCACAACACAAAGCAAGTCTAAGGTGGGAAACATGGAAACTTGCAAGGTGGGCATGGGAGGGGACAAAACTACGGTCAGCCAAAAAGATTGCAAGTAAAGTTGCTCAGGTAAAATTGATTAAATCAGGATAAATGGGGGAATCCAGTCACATAGTCAGCAACGTGAATACAGAACAAGAGCTCTTCCTGTAGGGGCTTGGGTTAGTTAGACTTCCCTGGCTTTTTCAAGGTGATTGCTGCTTATGTAGAACCTGAATCTCTGATGCCCATCCTTAGGGAGGAATGTGGGTGTTAGTGTTTGATCTTTTGTCCTGAGGTCTGGCCACATCGAGATGCCTCTCTCCATTTGCACGGTATCTTGTCTTCTGTACTGGCTCCTGGGAGGGCCCAGCCCTGTCTGACTGCCTGTGGTATTTCTGTCTTACTCAGCTGCCTACAACAGTGGTGTGGCAGCACATAGGAGAGCATGCATATGAGGATAAAAGAGGGCTGAGCTCGTTTTCATCAAGAGCTGCTGTGATGACTATCCCACTGCGGCAATAACGTAATGACTCCTTTAACTACTACTTCAGAATCCACCTCTCCACACTATTGCCCTGGAGATTAGTTGTCTACGTGTGAACTCTGGACAATGCATTTTAAACTATAAGAAGGTGAAGGAGGGAGGTGGTAGTAGCCAAGTCTCCCCTAGCTCTGGAGAGGACTCTTGGTTTTTGCCATATGGCAAAGCTCTGTGCTATGGGAGGCTGCTCTTTCTGAAGTACAATCCGTGCTACCTTGTTTCTTAAAATTGGTCCATAGCTTCTCATGGTCTTTGGGGTGAAACACAGTCATCCTATAAAGGCACACTTACCAGGCTTTACTCAGGGTCTAGCCAGTGGGTCTTTCCCTTCCACATGTGTCCCCTGAACTGGCTCCTGGGAATGGGTGCTGCATTAGATGCATCTCTCAAGGCCCTGCCACGGCAAGTCAGGGGTGAATGCTGGGATCTAATGTGGACCTGCTGTTTCCTCATCTGGGTAGTTCCTTTCATCCCTGTGGCCTGCAAGTACAGTCTTCCACCCTTTCTGGATTCTGTCTCCTTTTTTCCCTTTCAGGTGCTCAGAAACTGGCATCTCTGGCTGCCTTTAAAGAAATATCTCCTCCTTGGTGTTCATGCTGTGGTACCAACTGGGATAGCTGTAGCTCCGTTCAACAGGAAATGGCCCATCTTTCCCATAGAAACAGCACAGCAAAGGGCCTCCCTGTAGTACTTTGTAGTGGTGTGATGCTTTTGTGTTCTCTGAGGAGAGAGAATTTACTTTCATAGCCCATTAGCATTATCTCATACCTACACAACTCCAGCTGTACTCAAGTGTTGTAAACATCATAAAGTTCAGACCCCCTGCCCCCATTTGTTTTTGTAGTGCTGGGGATTGAACCTGAGTCCTCACACGTGCAGGTAAATGCTGTACCACTGAGCTTCACCCTGAGCCTGGAGTTCATTCTGTGTCATTGCTGAGTGGTTTTCAGTTCGTGTGCAGAGCCATGTAGCCATTGCCACAGTCCATCAGGAACATTTCCATCACCCTAGAATGATCCCTGTGCCTTTTTCTTCTCACTTCAGTTCAGATATCTAGGAGGAAATAAAACTTCCTGGGGATAAAAAAATAAAAGCTTGCATCTGTTGTATAATCATGAGAAATAAAAAATTACATGTTATATGATGTGGATGAAGCACAAGTGGTAGGTATCAATAAGCAAGACTGGAGAACAGGGTGCACTTGGTGGGTCATGGGCGGGCTGCACAGAGGCTTGGAGGGCTACCAGTTAGCCCTGCCAGAAAGAATATTTTGTTGCTGGGTGTGGTGGGGCGCACCTGTCCTCCCAGCCTTGGGAGGCTGAGGCAGGGCTGTGAGTGCGAGGCCAGCCTAGACTGCGTAGTGGGTGATTACATTTTATCCTAACAGTACTTTCATGACTGTTTTTCTTTTTTTCCTTATATATTAAGTGCAGGGCCTACAGGGTCTTCCTACGTAGATTGGACTCTTAGAGATTTTCCTGTTTTCAGCCTCCCACACGCTGGAATTTTAGGTGCACACCTCCACCCTAGTCTTAGTACCCAACTCAGTGGGCCCTGGGGGCAGGGCTGGCATGGCAGGCCTGGGGATCAAACCCTGGCTGCTGCGCTCTGCCTAAGCAGACGCTTTAGTCCACTGAGCTATCTGGCCGGGCTTCATGACCATTTTTCAAATGTTTACATTTCTAACAATCTGCCCATTTAGTAGTCATATATGATGTTTGGTTTCACAACTTTTCGAGATAGAAAACATAGTTTTTTTGAATTCTTTTTCATCTAAGATATGGCAAATCTAGTTTGATTTTATACATTTTATAGATCAAACTAGAGATGAGTTTACTAAAATTTAAGATGCTACATTTCTGATCATATAGCCAAGTATGTTTGAATGTAGAAAGTCAAGCCACTAGCTTAGGAACAATTACTTTGTTCTTCTGTAAGTTTTTCTGTGTTTAGTTGTATGAGTGCTCTGTGTCAAGTACGCAGCGGTCTCTGTGCTTCAAGAGGCAGTGTTACAGGGGTAGACCTAGCTGCACCTCCAGGCCTCTGGCAGCAGGGTGGGGCACCATCAGAGCATGGGCGTCCACGGTTTTGTAGCCGGATTGCTGCCAGGAGGTGGGCTCTGGTCTGAAGAGACGGTGTCTGGGGTTGTACCTGCCAGGGTTCACCTCTCCCTACATTTTAAAAAATAATTTAAACATTCACCTTATATTTCCATCACATGTTGTATTGTGGAGCACTGAAAAACAATAGGAATCCTTGAGTTCATCTTGAGAAATGGGCAGTAGGTGAGGGAGGCTGTGTCGCGCTGTTCTGGCTGCCGAGCTGTGAGCCGCCCTCCTCCCCTGTGCGCGCTGCCCTCCTGGGCTCGGCGTCTGCTGGCTGGGAACTGAGGCAAGCCTCTCCTCTTCCAGGTTGTGGGTGCTGGAAGGTTGTGTCTCTGGATGGGGAGAGGAAGAGCAGCTGGCTCCGAGTGTGGCGACGGAGTCCCCTGGAGTGCCCTAGCCTCTCTTGTCTGTTAGAGCCCCCAGAGCAGTGCAGCCGGGTCATGGCACCTGGAAGCCACCATCCTTTCTGTAAGTTTTTTTTTTTCTGAAACCGGGGATTGAACTCAGACCTTGTGCTTGCTAGGCAAGCACTTATTCTATTGAGCCATCTCCCCAGCCCCTTCTGTAAGTTTTCAGGAGCAAACAGCTTTCGTAATTGGTTCAGAACCATGCTAACAATCTAAGATCCCTGCTTCTTGGTTCTCCTGCTCCCTTCCTTCCAATGCAGCCTCATTGAGTACTCTTGGGCCCTTAGCCAGTGTTGCCAGGTCTGCTCGGCCCTTCCCGTTGCCCCTCCATGTGGCAGTTGCACCCCGGCCTTCTGTCCACACTTGGGGGAATGTCCTGCTGGTGTCCTTCTCTGTCTGTCTGTCTGCCCCTTCCCCCCTTCGTCTTTCCTCTCCTTTTTGTGACACAAGGTCTTGCTGTGTAGTCCAGATTGGCCTGGACTTCTCTAAATTGCCCACACAGGCCGTGAGCTGCTGATCCTTTTGCTTCTCCACCTAATAGCTGGGGTTTGTGCCTTTGTGCCCAAGCCTCCCTGCCTCCTGCCTGCCTTCTGCAGTTCAGTATCCACTCTGCAGTCCAAGTGCTCTTTGTTACCTTCATGTTTGCAGTTTTTAAATTTTTATTTATTTATTTACTTATTTATTTGATACAGTATCTCGCTACGTAGCTCTGACTTGGACTCAGTAATTCTCCTGTCTCAGTGCTGGGATTATAGGCACCACCATGCCCAGTTTTGCGGCCAGGTCCTTGTGCTTTCCAGGCAGGAGCTTAGACTGCCGAGTTATCTCCCCAGCCCCTGTTCTTAGCTTTTTAGTGGATCTCTGAGAAGGACACTATGCTCTTTCTGGGCCTGAACAGTCAGGCTCTGGCTTGCTTCTCGAGTCCGCCCCTCCACTGGAGCCGCCCCCATGCCATGTCCTGAGCATGCCCAGTTCATTCCCACCTTGGCCTGGCAGACTCAGCTAGCCTGAGCCCTCAGTTCTTATCCTTCCTCTGAAAGTCAGGCTCCTTGTGAAGCTGTTCCCTAATTCTGGTTTCCAGGCGATTTTCCCATCCATCTACTGTGTGTCCTGTTTGTTCCTCTTTGTCCCTTTCACTGTCTATACCCCTTGTTTGTGTCTGGTCTTCACTCATGTCTCTCATAGACTTCATCAGTCTAGGTAATTTAAAAGAATTTAAGAAGCAGGTACCTACAACAAGAAGGGCTGAAGATGTGTTGGTTTTGGCTGGGGATCAACCTGGTGTCTAGGAGGAAAAGAACTTAAAAGTTGTCTAAAAGTTTGGGACAGTTTGAGTAGCTCAGCAATAAGATCAATAGTGCACATGGTATGATAAAAAGTACCATGAATATTTAATTAAAAATTTCATTACAGTAAAAGACACATTGCTGTTACTTCTCTCTTTGGAAACACTTTATGCTGTCACATCTTGTAGAACACTGAAAAATAATAGGAATCCTTGAGTTCATCTTAGGCAATGAGTGAGAGAGATGGAGGCCTCTGCTCTCTGTAGAATGTCAGAGGCCAGTGGAGAGGCAGTCTTGCAGCCAGACCCAGTTGTGGTGGGCACACACTCTGCGCCGGTTCCGTAGCTCTGATGTTCTGCAGGTCTTCTCCTTCCAGGACACTTTGCGACTGCTCATCAGGGTCATTGACCACAGTGTTGGGACTGTGGCCAGCGCCATGGTGGAGGGGGCTCAGGAGGGAGCTCATGGCACCAGCCTCTGCAGTAATTGGTGCTAGGTTAGAGGACTGCTGTCTTGATGTGTGATACTGGGCAGACATGCAGAAGTGTGGTCGGGGAGCAGAGGAGTGCTTGAGAACCTTCTGTCTGCACAGGGACAGAGAAGTGAGACGCTCAGTAGCAGTTCTATAGCTTATCAATCAGAATAGCCTCTGCCTTCAGGAAGCGGTAATGCATTTATATACACAAATGCCATTACACATACATATGCAATTTCTTTTTAAAATTTTTTTGGGCTGAATCGGGGATTGAACTCAGGCCCTTGTGCTTGCCAGGAAAGTGCTTATTCTACTGAGCCATCTTCCCGGCCCCACATATACATTTTCTATCAGTGAAAAATGGTGTATTAAATGTGTTAGTGGTTTCTGGATGCACATTCATTCTTCATTTGCACCTTCAGGTGGTGCTTCAGGTGCTGTGCTTGGTCCTTGAGGATGGAGCTGGCAGATTTGCCCTTCCCTCTGCCTGACGGAGTGTAGCCACAGGCCTTCTTTCGCAGTTGTGGTGGAAAGTCTTATGAAGAGAGGTTAGATTGTTCTTAGCTCTGGCTCAGTGTGATCAAGTTCACTTTGCCGCACAGCTCAATTTGCTGAATTTACAAAATTTGCTTCATAAAATGTTTTAAAAGGTATAAGGGAAGGATTTTAGATCACATGGCTGAAGTTGGACTTTAGGGCTTCACGTTGTTTCTGACACTTGCTGGGCTTTGTGACCGTGGGGGTAACAAGTTTTTCTCCATGTGCCCTTGGAGTGGGGGTGACACTAAGTTCCTTAAAGGGATGTTATGAGGAACAAGGAGTTAGTAGATGTAAGAACATAGAGAACAGCGTCTGACACGTAACGAGGGCTGCAGAAGGGATGGCCACTTTGTAATGTGAGTCCCCACATTTTGCTTTTGGCATAATTAAAGACATTTCTTTGGCTTCTTAAGGTCTCACTATGTAGCACAGGCTGGCCTTGAACTCACTGTGCAGCCCAGGAAAGCTTCCAACTTGCTGTGATTCACCTGCCTCAGCCTCCTGAGTGCTGGGAATCACAGGCATACACAGCTGTCATAATTAAAAAAAAATGTGGAAAATTCAGAATTTCTTTTTCCCATAATAAATAAATATAAATAATATTTTTTTATACCTTTAAAAACCAATTTTATATTATTTTTTGAGATAGGGTCTCACTAAAGTTGTTCAGGCTGGCTTTGAACCAACTATGTGGCCTAGGCTAGCCTTAAACTCTGGTGATCCTTTGCCTGAGCCTCCTGAGTGCTGGGATTATGGGTGTATGCTGCCACGCCCAGCTGAAACCAGCGTTATCAAGTATAATGTACGTACAATAAAGCATGCCAATAGTATCATAAATGTATAAACTCTCGTAACCCTCTCTACAGTTGAGATGAGAGCTTTTCTATCAGCTCCAAACTCCCCCAGTACCTTCAGAGTCTTTTTAATGTTTCTTTTATGAGGGTTCCTGAGCTATGTAGGTCAGGATGGCCTTGAACTTACTATATGCAGTCTTGATCTCTCATGATCTGCCTGCCTTAGCCAGCATGTGCTGGGATAACAGGCGCATGTGAACACACCTGGCTGATTGTTTCCTGTTGACAAAGCATCTGTGTTTCACTTAAAATGGTGCTGATTCAGGTAATTTGTTGTACTCTATAAAGCTTATTTTTCTACATAAAAGTAATGTATAAAAAATGTATAGGTAAACATTTAGATTTTTGCTAAAATTTTCTCTTTTTTTGTTTTTGAATTTTTGAAGCAGGCTTTCTCTTTGTAGTTGAGGCTGGCTGTGAGCCCCAGGAATCCTCTTGCCTTAGCCTCCTGAATACTGGGCTTCGAGCTTGCGCCCCCACGGCAGGCTAAAAATGTGTTGTTGTGGGGAGAATGATGGTGGGAGGACACTTGTGTCCAGTCTCAGCACAAGCGGATGTGTGGCCATCTCAGCTCTTTCTCTCTTAGGCTGCTAACGGATGACATTTTGTACCATTTGTGCCTTGCTAATGCCTGTGATTCCTGTGAGGCTAGAACCATGAGAGGATGTCTAATAGTTGGACTTTTTCCTGTGGTGGTTTCAGTGAAAATACTAATACAGTAAGAGCTGATCCTACCCATTACTTACCTGTGAGCCAGGCATCGCTAAAAGCTACCTGCATCTCATTTAATTCCTTCAATTCCACAAACTTGATGGTGTTATTCCTGTTTTACAGATAAGGGGAGTATTCTTAGCTTGGAGAAGCCAGGCAACCTGCCCAAATCCATCTGTAGTTACCAAGTGATGGAGCCCTATTATCAATAATAGTTTTCCCTCGAATTTAAAGCTTGAAACCAGTGAGTATTTTCCACTGTTTGCCAACTCTTGAACATTTATGGATTTTTCACTCTATCCTCAAAATTACCAGTAGGTTAGCGAAGGAAATTGTATGTTTTGTCTGTTTATGCAAAGGTAGGCACACATTTTCTGTAAGGGGACGGATATTAAAGGTTTGGGCTTTGTGGACCGGCTGGCCTCACCTGCAACTGCCCAAGCCTAGGAAAACAGCCTGGATAGGGTGTGAATTGATGAGTGTGGCTGTGTTCTGCTAGAACTTGTTTACAAAATAGTCAGCAAGCAACATTTAACCTTCTGGGTGTTGTGTTGTGGCCATCAGGACCAGAGCTCTCTATGCCAGGTGTGCCCTGGGAACCCACCCCTGGGCTACTGCGGGTATTTCCATTCCGCAGTGCCCTCAGGAGAGTCAAGCCCCAGCAGTAAGAGTGATGGTAGTGATGCTTTCTGCTGGGCTGTTTTCACAGTGACATTTAATCCACAAGCCACCCAGTGAGATGGTGGCTCAGGGCCGCAGAGCTGGGGTGGGGGTTGGCTTTGACTCCAGGCAGAGATCCTGTGCATGGGCTCATGTCCTCTTCCTTCTCTTTCCTCATTATGGGATACATCTGCGAGCAGGTTGAGGTCGCACCGAAGCCTCTTTCTTCAGGACTGCTTCTGAGCTGTCATGAGGCAGTGGCTTAGGTGAGGGAGTGCTACCTATGTCATTTTTCCGTCAGAGCTGGCAAGTTGGAGCAGTGAACAGGGCGCAAGAGGGTCTTGCTGTTCCTTCCTGGGCTGCCCTGGAAGCTTTCAGCTCCGGAGCCACTTTGATGACTAATAGGGCTTGTTTATTGTCTTGTGTCAACACTGTTGGGTGCAGTAGATGTGGCACATCGTTTGGGTCTCTCATTTATAAGGTTCGCTGTACCACAGCACTGTAAACTAGTAGTATTCCTGTTGTAGTGACAGAAAAAATGAGGCTCAGCCAGGAACGCAGTAGTTAAATCTGAGTCTGTCTTCTCCAGTATCACAGCACACCTATCTTGGAGCATAATGGTGAAGATTTGATGAGTTGGCATGTGTTAAGGACTTATAGCAGTGCTTGCCCACACTACTGTTCCTTGTTATTGTTGCTATTTTTGTTATCAAAATAGAGGAGTGGTAGTAACTTTAGAGGTGAAATTAAGCATCATTCATTTTTTTGTGAATTATAAATAAGCATACAGGTGCCTAACACAGTGGTCTGGTGTTAGTAAATCTTATGATTATACATAGGAAGAAGCTACATAAAATTTTCCTTTTATTTATTTTTGTCTTTTATTTAGACAGGATCTTGCTGTGTATTTCAGGCTGGCCTTGAGCTCACTATGTAGCTCAGGATGGCCTCAAGTTTGTGGCAGTCCTGTTGCCTCAGCCTCTTGCATGCTGGAATTACAGGCATGTGCCATCATTCTCAGATCTTCTTAATTTTATTTATTTATTTGCAAACTGAGGACCTGGCACTTGCCAGACTTATGCTGCTGAGCTATTTCCCCGGCTCTCCTCTTAATTTTAAAATACCTGTACTAGTAATAGATCCAGCATGAACTTAAAATGCTAAAATAAGCCAGTTGGTTCTGTTGGCTGTTTGTGTTGTCTGACATTATTTCCTTGCAGAAATGGTGCTTCCTAGATACTGGTCTGTGAGCTGTGGAGAGGGTAGGTGATGTGAACAAGACAGAAACTGCCTTCTGCTTGGTCTGGTTCCAGCTGACTGCTGAGTGTCGTTTGTGACCTATATGATGAACACACAACCCGAGTGCCTGTGTGGCAACTTGTGTGGTAACCGTACGTTAGTGTGTCAGACTTTATGTTGTGAATCCCCTTGGAAAAACCTATGAAAAATATGATTTCTAAAAGTACTCCTAATTTGACTCTTAAGGGGACTGAGGAGATAGCTCAGTAGAAAAAGCACCTGCCTGGCAAGCACAAGGTCCTGAGTTCAGTCCCCAGCACTGGGGGGAAAAATACTCTTATGAAGGAGACATACTGTTACCCTTATAGGATTAGCACATGTTGTTTGCACACCTGTAAGGCCAGCACTTGTTGGTATCATATTCTCCATGGCAGAAGAGCCAAAGCGCCTGGCTGCTCTTTGGCTCAGATCTTGTGAAGTATGAGACCCTGGAGCCCTGCAGGGTTGCCACTCAGGAACGGCCTGCCCTGCTGTGCTGCCCTGCTCCTGCCCATCCTGTACCCTTGTCCACCTCCAGCTTCTAGCTAATCTGTGGGTAAGCTCCCCTCTTGTTGCTGTGAATGTGGTAAGTGTTCAGTAAACGGTTGCATTTGAGACACTGCTTGGCTCTTGAGATCTTTGTTGGCATCCGCTCTGGCTCTGGCTCTGGAAAAGTATCACTCAGAGTACCTTTGGCTTTGACAGTAGCTTCTGTGTCCCCTTGTGACAGTAGGCTAGGGGGCATGGGTACTTGATATATTAAGTGACTTCAAAGGTTTCTTTTACAGCTGTAAAAACAGTAGCTGACCTACAATATTTAAATGACAATGGAATACCCATCTCTGACAAAACTAAACAAAAGAAGGGGATACAAGTGAAGGACCATTTTGTATCTATATATTCAAAATAGTTAGGATAGCTATATAGCTGCTTTCCCTTAATTCAGTGAATAGAAAGATTTGTACTAGTAGTGTTTGTGGACAGGATATCATGTCTGCATCTTGTACTATGAATAATGACTATGAAGACAACAATATGCAATGTATTAATTATTGAAACTGCCCTACTAATTGGTTTTGAAACTCTCATTGCTATTTGTTTCCCAATAAAGTTATTTAAAAAAACAGCTAAGCAGTACGTATACAAAAGTAAAATAATTTGCTCAGCAGTGTTTTATTGTAAACTCCTGTTGTACATGTGCACTCTGTATTACACCATACATTGCATCTGTTTTATGTTCACAGATACCCACACCTGTATGGGGCTATATCCCTAACTATGTACAGTATTTTAATGACAAAGTACTCATAAAAAAAATTAGACCTTCTAATTGCTTTAGAGTCTTTTATTAAGACTCAAAAAACCAGACAAGTAAATAAGACTAAAAAACCAGGCAAGTAAAGTGAATAGACACATCTCAAAAGTATAAATAGCCAACAAATACATGAAAAAATATTGAACGTCTTTGACTTAGAGAATGCAAGTTAAAACAGCACCAAGAATGTGAGTGCATCTTACTCTAGAAAGAATGATTATGAAGAAGGCAAACAATGGCAAATACTGGCAAGACTGTAGGTTTCTTTTACATTGCAGGTATGAACGTAAATTAGTACATCCACTATAGAAATCAGTATGAAAGTTCCTTAGAAAACTATAACTGGAGATTCCGTGTGACCCTTCTGGATGTCTGCAAAGGAACTGAAGGCATCACGTTTCAGGGATACGTGTGTTCCTGCGCTCATAGCGTAATTTGTAATTGCTAAGTCCTGGAAGGGGCCTGCGTGTCCATTGATAGATGGGTAAAGAAAATGCAGTGTTTACACCAGTGGAGTACTTGACCATAAAGAAGGATAAGCTGTGGAAAAATGGATGCACCTGGCGGCCACAGTGGTTGGTGAGTAAGTTGGACACAGCTTCACCGCTGCGTGGTTCTCTTATATGAAAACCCAAAGCAGAAGGAGCGAAATAAGAGGCAGCTCACGGGGAGCAGGGGAGGGGTCATTTGTGCATGGGAAGAGAACCAAGAAGGAAGTGGGGGCATTCGGAACTGGGGTGTGTTCTGTCCATATGCCAGCTCCCCAAGAGGAATGTGATTATGTCCTGAAAACATGTACTGATAGGACATTATTGCAAAAAGAAACAGGAATTACTATAAAGTGTTTGTTCAATGTTAATTTTAGCTGTACATGATTTTAAAAAGTATTGACCTCAGAACTTCTGCCTTGTACTGTAACTTCACTTTAGATTTGTAATGAAACGAAGGAGCAACAATTTCCTTCATAAAATTATAGAATTAAAACATGCTAATTTATGTGTGTAGAAATTAAAGCCAAGTTATCCAGTTCATTATTTTTTTGTGAGAGTGACATCTGGTGGTTCTTTTGTTGGTAGTTTTTCTTTTCCTTTTTCTTTTCCTTCCTCCACCCCCATTTTGTTTTGTTTTGTTTTGTCCAGGCTGGCCTCGCACTTTTGATCCTTCTGCTTCATCCTCCCAAATGCTGGGACATGGACATTGCTAGCATGTGTGGTTTGGATGTTCATTTTTAACTCTCAGGGTTTTCCTGTGCTTGGCTGGAGATTGCTGGAAATTCCAAAGAATCACAATGTGAATTGCTTTCTTTCGTTGGTACTTAGCCCTAGCTAGTCATCTACCAGGAAATCAGTGGCAGGGATATGGCTCAGATGTTGGAAACCCCGACTCCATCTGGAATGATTCCTCTGGGCTGTAGCCTTTCCTGAGAGAGTTTATTTTGGTTTATGTGGACAGAGGGCTGCTTTCTTGGGAGCATGCTCCTGTTTAATGAACAGAATTTAAGACTAGGAGATGAAGATGATGCCAGTCTTTCTGTTTTACTTTTTTTAAAAAGTATTTGGTACAGGTCTCACTGCTTTGCTTGGACTTGCAGTGATCCTCCTGTCTCAGCCTCCTCAGTGCTGGGATTACAGATGTGTAATCCCACCATGCCGGGACTTGATGACTGGGGCAGGGCCTGCGCAGCAGGTGGTGCTAGGGATTGTACCTTGGTCCTTGCACTTGTTTAAGCTATCTCGCTAGCCCTTTTTCTGTTTTATTTTTGAGGAGGCAAATGGTCTCACCCTGCTCTCTGGGGAGCAGCAGTGAGGCTTAGGAGGCCCTGCTCCAGATGAGTAAGAACGGGGTTGGAGTGGGGGATAGGGGAAGAGGTGGCAAGGGCATCTTAGAGTGGGAGAAGGAAGGCAGTTAATATTCTGAGTCCCTTTGCCACAGATACTCCATTTGGGTTTCTTTCTTTTTTCTCAAACCCAAATCCCCTGTGCTTGCAGGGCAGGCCCTTAAATGCCACTGAGCGATCTCCTGGGTGCCACTTAAGAAAGAATCTTTCATGTGAAGGAGAGTTGTTGAGGAAATACAAAGGGTTGCCGCTCTCTATGTAGAGTGCACTCATTGACCCCTTCTCTGGGAGCTTAATGTCATCATGGAATTGTATTCAGGGAGCCTGTTTTGAGTCAGACTTATACAGTATCTCACTGCTATCTTTGTAGCAGTCCTGGGAAGTGATTGGAACCCCCAGCCTAAGGGTAGAGCCCAAGGTCAATGGTAGAGTGAAGACACATCTGCCTTCAGAGGCGGCATTGCGCTTTCAGTAGTGCCCAGCTGGCAGTGTGTGTGCACTCATAGTGATGTCACAGCAAGGGGACATACCTGCTGCTCGTGCCTTTCCAATGTAGGGCCCAGTGAGAGGACACGAAGCTGAGTTTACACATTAGAAACATTGAGGTTCTTGCAATGAAAAAAAGAGAAAATGATCATAGCAGTGTAAGATGCAACTGGTATAGCTATTGAAATCCATTGGAGAATTTAAATGCCCCAGAAGGCCACGGGCTTCATTGTAACTGTGGTAAATAGATTACAAAGAGTTGCATGACAGGTGTTAACAGAATGAAAATTCCTGACAGAAGAGCTGTGTATAGTTGCTCAATTTTTGTGATAGGTCTTTTCAAGTACTTAGCACAGCAGAGAAACAGGCAGAAGAAGAAAGAGAAAAGGGCTTGATTTTCTTTGAGGACATGGGAAAGAATGTGTGGAAGGATGAGGAGTTTGGAGGGAAAGCTTATATATATTTGAGGAGATGCCTGGTGATCTTTCCTGAGGTGGCAGGAAGAGTGAAAGGAAATTGTACCTGGGGCTGAGTTGGAGAAGAAGCAGGGAGGTGGTCCTGGGAGAAGGCATTGTTTTAAGGGCCTCAGCCATATTAGATGACCATCATGATGATTTTAGTAATTCATATTAGGGCCAGAACCTGTTTTTTTGTAAGTGCCACTTTATGGGCACATCATAAAGATATATTTAAAATTAATTCTGATTTAGAGAAATCAGTACCTTATTTAGGTTGTAATGGAAAGTGGTGGCACTTGAATTCACATATTTCTGATGTGATTCCTTCCTCTAGCAATAGTCCTCTCTGTTCCCTAATCTTAGAGGAGTCGTGTATGTCCTGAGGTGATAAGGTGCAGCAACTGATGTGGTCTGCCATCCCTTGCATCTCGACTCACAGAGATGAATGCCATGGTGGGGCATGTTTGCAGTCCTAAGGAGCCCAGTAGCCATGGCTCTTACTGCCTGCCCTCATCCCAGAAGTGATCTGGGGCATGTTTAAATGCCTCATTTCCCTGGGGATGGTTCACGTATACCCCAAAGTGTATAAGTTCAGTGCTTGTCAAGTTCTCCGCAGCTCTGGAGCTCTGTGAGTCCATAGAACTAGACACCCAGTTTCTTTGATGAATCACACAGAATGTTGTACGAACACATCTGGGAGGAGGGCCTGGTTGTGTGGAGGTGGGGGAGACTGGATCTCACTGAGGAGAGGGTGTGCCAGGCCATGTCCAAACTTGTCATCTCTGCCAAGGAGCCATAATTAACTGAGGACATGGCAGCATCTGCTATTGGACCGTAAAGTCAACCATTTGAAATAGAGGGAAGACTGGAGCTGGAAAGAGAGGAAGATGAGAAGGAAAAGGCAGGGGAAGGGAGGAGTAGAGGATCTCAGAAGTGACTTGACTTTGTGGATATGTAGTGATGCATTTTCTATTTTCTACTTTGCTTTCTTTTGTGTATATTTGCCTTGAATTCCTTTTCGCATCACATGAATTTGAAGTTCATAGATCTGACAAGTTTGTAAATCTGTGGTCTTTGGAAATTGACACGTAGTATTGAATTTACTGTAGTAGGATATTTGTCTTCTTTACTCTGCCCTTTTTCCTTAGGGATAAGAATATTGTGAAGTTGTTTTGATTAGTGCTTTTATTTGCTATCACATAAATGAACTGACACATTTTTGATGCTCAGAGGATGATGAATTTTAACAAATTAAGAAAATGACTAGAATTTGATGCAGCACTCCACCCACTTCCTCAGTCTGGGTCAGTTTCTGGCAGGGAGGTTCAGACTACATTTCCAGCAGGGAGCAGGCCCTTCAGTTAGTGCATCAGCTGGGAATTCTCCCTGAGAATCCTGCACCTAACAGGTAGCTCATTGAACAGGTAGCCCATTGATTAGAAAAATGACGCTCCTCAAAATAAAGACTTTCCACCTTAAAACAAGAACAGTCAGCCAGCCAGTCAGCCAGCAGTTGTGTGCTGAGGGTCTTTGAAGTAAAGTTCTGTGCTGGCCTGTCAAGACCATGTAGCGTGTCCTTGATTCCAGCCCGGGAGGGGGTCGCAATAGGCTCTTGGGAGAGGTGGGTACCTGATGTCTAGTTAGGAGTCAGATAAGGTCCCTTGAAATGTTTGCTGTGCCACACTGAAGAGGAGTAGTCCCTGAAGGTTCGGCCCACCTGGGGAATGGGGAAGTCAGATGCAGCTGCCTCAGGGAGGGAACCAAGGCAGGTCTTCTGTCAGCTTGTCCTCTTTGTCATCAGCTTGAGCTTTCCTATTTTTCTTTCCTTAAACTGGAAGGAAAGTGGATACACCTTTGGCGCCAAGTTTTCTTTGTCTTTTTGGGCTCTGGACATTGGACCCAGGGCCTTGTGCATGCTAGCGAAGCAGTCTATGTAATGTGGAAATACATTCTCAGCTGTTTTGCATTTTTGAGAAGTCTCAGGTGGGGCTCAGACTTGGGTCCTCCAGGCTGATCTTCCCTAGTAGCTGGGGTTACAGGTGTGTGCTGCTGTGCCTGGTAGCTGTGTCTGTTTTAACTAGTGTGTATAGATGGTGATCCTGTATTGAAGAATATTGAAGAGTTTAAAGAATCAGTGTATTAATCACTGGAAATGAAAATAGACACTGGAGTAGTACTGAGAAGGTGAGGGTGGAGAAACAAGAAGACTAGGTGGGAAAAAAAAATAGAAGACTAGGTGGAAAAACCTGGTCATGCTAGTTGAAGGATACATGCAGGTTACTAGTTCTGGGCAGGAGAATGGAATAGCCGAAGATGCAGATCTGAGTGCCAGGGCCTGAGGGGTCCTACAGAGGAAGGGCGCTCCCCCAGGCAACAGCATGAAAGGGGTAGAGTGGGAGTTGGAATGGGACCCCGAGTGACCCAGGGAATGTGGTACAAAGGGTAGATGGCCTCCTGGACGTCTCAGTTCCACTCCCCATGTTATTGTTCCCAGGGAGCTGAGAAACTTGTATTTCAGGGAGTATGTTGTCACTTGATGGCTAATTATACTTTCACTAATTGGAAACGTGACTGGAAGGTAAATGAGCATGTAAAAAGATTTTTTTTTTTTGAGACAGGGTCTCCCTGTGTAGCTCACACTGGCTGTGAACTCCCTGTGTAGTGCAGACTTCCAACTCATGGGGACCCTCTTGCCTCAGCCACCTGAGTGATGAGATACAGGTATATGCCACTCTGTGTGGTGGTGAACATGTGAACATTTAACCCTCGATAAGGAAACTAGTGACATGGTGAATTTATTCAAAGTATATTTGAGCAGATAGTTACTTGCAGGCTTTAAGAAAAAGGAGAATGTCAGATTACTATTACTAGCATATAAAACTGGGTTATGTCCTGCAGAAGAATGAATTATAGTCTGTATGGCAGTCTTTTCCACCATCCTGAATTCCATAAATTTACAGGTAACTTGGTAGTGTTTGGACACTGATCTTAGTGAACTCAAACACAAGTGGACCCTTTTAAAACACTGAAAAACTTCAGGAGGGTTTGTTAGGGCACAGCAGAATGATACTGAAAGGGTGTGCTGCCCCCCCATTCCTTTCCTGTACCTCATTTCCAAGCTTTGGGTAGATTTTATTACCATAAAAAGAGCACTTTGGAGTTGCAGAAACCTGAGATTGAGCCACAGTTCCTTCCCCTGTCACTGTTGGGCAGGTAATTACTGACAGCTGGATTTCCTCCCTATACATCGGGAAGCGCATGTGACGGTTTTTCTAAGTGTTCTAGAACATGAAAACTATTGAATAAATTATGTTTTTTAATTAAAATTTTTGCCACTTTTTTCTCATTTTTGTAGACAAGTATGCCTTAGAACTGTTAGCATGATTGCTGTTTCAACAAGCTGGAGGGTGAAGTACTTAACTGAAGATTTCTTACATGATATTTTTGGTTTTGATTTTTGAGACAGGATCTCACTATGCATTGCAGGCAGGCCTTGAACTCATTCCTTTTAAATGTTTATTTGTTTGATACAGGGTTTCGCTACACAGCTTGGATTCCTAGTGATCCTCCTGTCTCAGCCTCCCCAGTGCTGGCATTATAGGCATGTACCACTGTGCCTGGTTTCTGGGCCAGCACAGTGTTCCTGGGGTTCCAGGGCCAGCACAGCCTATGGTACTGGGGATTGACCTTGAGACCTTGAGCTTGCCAGACAGGTGCTTAGACTGCTGAGCTATCTCCTGAGCCTGAACTCATCCTTTAGACCAGGTTGGTCTTCAACCTGTGGTCCTCTTGCCTCAGCCTACAGCTACTCCCAGCTTTGTTTTTCATCTTTTCAGGATGGGGTAAGAGTATTTCTTGTTTTAATAAAAGTATTTGTCTTCTCTTTTGGAGAGCTAGTTTCCCGTCCTTTGTGGAGACCTGTCTCCTTTGTGGAGTCATCTTAGTGTCTTGGTGTTGGGGTTTGTGAGGAGGGAGAACACCCAGGACACAGGAGCTTTTGCTCAGTGGCTTGGCAGTCTAAGCTCAGGTTTTAGGCAATAGCTATTAATCAAGCATAGATGTTGCTCTGTGTCAAGCTTCGGTAACTCTTCTTGGGATATGATAAAACAGCCTGCCCTGGTGGAGACAGAGAGTAACCAAGTAAGCAAGGAAAATAATTAGAGATTATGATATATATACTGAGTGAAATCAGGCAATAGAAACTGAATAAACTGTAGGGTGATCAGAGATGACTGTTGAGGAAGTGCCTTTCTGAGGTGGAAATGAAAGGTGAGGAGTCAGTTCAGGAAGGGCAAAGTGAAGCACATTCTGAGGAATGATGGACTGCTGAGAGGTGTGGGAGAAGCAAGCCCTACATAAGGAACGGAAGAGTGGCTGACAGGAAGTGGCGAGCAGCAGGTGGGTAGAGGTGTGATCAGAGGCTGCAGGCTTTTGAGGGCCCTGAGGACTGTGAACGGTGTGACAGGCCGGGGTGGGGTGGGGGACAGGAGACTAGACCAGCAGAGACCAGCAGGCTATGTAAAGGCTGTGTGACACGGACCTTACTGTGCCAGCGCTCAGGCGGGCAGAGGATAAGCCGCCTACAGGGAATGAAGAGATGTGGCTTCTTCTGTAGGGATGGAGAGAAGGCAGGGTACATAGGTCTGAAGATTTAATAAGCATCTGTGGTCAGAGCTCTGATGATCTTGTACCTCAGTGGGTGAAGTCCTTGAAGTATCCACAGATGTCCCTGGATGTCCTGGTGATATAGGGAGAAAAACTGATCTTGGGTGGGTGACCTCCAAATGATACAGGGAAAAATGATTGCCTGACCTGATCTGGATGAGTTTGTGTTCTCTAAAACTGAAGAATGAATTTCAGGAACAAAAGGAGGTTATGAGCAGAGTTTATTTATTGAAGGAAAGAAAGCTCCTGTATGAGAGAGGGACAGGAGGGGGGCCCAGGCGGTTTTCGCCACGGGAAGCTGTCTCTTCCAGGGACTTTTATAGTGTAAAACCATGTGGGGCTAAGGTGGAGAGAATGGGAACTCGCTTAGGTGGATGTGGGATGGGACAAAACTATGGTCAACCAATGGTACAAGCACCATTGCTCAGGTACCAAATGGGGAAGGGAGTCACATCGCAAGTGGCCATGAATGTAAAACAGGACTTTATCTGGTAGACATCAGATAATGATTTTTCCTGGCTTTCTTAGGGTGATGATCAATCCTGGATGCTAATCTTTAGGGAGGTTAGCATTTGTTTGATCTTTGGTCTTTAGGTCTGGCTCACAGCAGGAGCATCCGTCCCTACCACCGTTGTACGGTATCATGTCTTCTGTGTTATCTCCTTCGAGAGCCTAGCCCTGTCTGACTGCTTATAATATTTCTATCTAACACAGATGCCTACAACATTCCCGCCTCTGCAGAAGTAACCTGAACTGCTGTGAGGGAAGCATGGGGGATGGCTGCTCTATCCTCAGATTGAAATGGGTCATAGTTGTTGATCAGAAGTCAGATGTACTCTTCAGAGGTTCTATCTAAAGGACCTGCGAAATTCTTTGTCCTGTCCTATCTCCTTCACTACATCCTGTGCTGGCCCAGCAAGCGGAGTGCCCTGCCAAGAGGAGTGGGAGTGCCTCCCCAGGTTGGGGTCTGGGAGGGTCAGGTCCCATTGGAACCTTACAGAAAGGATTTGGGTTTATCTTAGTGTGGTGCAGAGCTCTCACAGAGGTCTAGAGCAAAGGATTGGTGTGTACTTACTAAGAGATCAGAGACTAATTATGGCTGTTAAACAAAGAATTGAATCACAAGCGTCAAGAATGGGAGTAGGGAGCCGGGCACAGTGGTGTGCACTTATAATCTTGTTCAGCAGAGGGATGGCTGTGGGTCTGAGGCCAGGCTGAGCTGTGTAGTGAGACCCTGCCTCCAAAGGAATGGGTTTAAGAAGCTGGGTATAGTGGCACGTGCTTGTAATCCCAGCCCTATAGGCTGAGACCAGAGGGTCTCAAAAAATCAAAGTAAAAGAAAAATTATTGGAGATGTACCTGGTGATTTGGTCTGTGGTAATAGTGGGAGGGAAGCAGAAAGAAGGATCCTTTGAGGGCAGGCTGGGTTTGGGTGGCTTGCACGAACTGGATGAGGAGCTGCTGTGTTCCGTGTGACTTTCTGAGAGATGAGGGTATGTGTGTGTGTGTGTGTGTGTGTGTGTGTGAGAGAGAGAGAGAGAGAGAGAGAGAGAGAGAGAGAGAGAGAGAGAGAATACATGGGTAGATTTGTGAGGGCAAGTGAATTCATGTGCATGTGTGGGTTTGTCTCCTGTTGCAGCTTTGGCCAAGCTTGTGGCATGTAATGCACATGCTCAGTGGAGGTGGGGGGGTTGGTGGCAGAAAGACCAGCACTCAGGGTAGTGCAGTTAGGTGGGAAATGAAGGCCCAGACCAATGCCAGCTGGGGATTCCTGAGAGAGGAAAGATGAGACTGGGTGTATCTTGGTTTTTAGTCATTATGTTCTGTGTTTAGGGTGAATGGGACTGAATAAAAATGTGTAGCTTTCTTGAAATGTAAGGCACAGTTCTATAACAGCTGGGCCAACCTGATGGTGTCCAGCTTATGTTTTCTTTAGATAAAAAAGTCCACATTGTTTCCAACTAGCTTCAAGGACTTGTGTCTGGGTTAGACGGCCCAGTCAGGGACCCATTTAGCTCTACTTGCTCTGCTCACAGCCCTCCCCTCCTTCCCAGAGTGTTCCTACCTTAGGAGAAATAATTTCTTTTAAGTAAATCTATTTGCTTGGTACCCTATGACTCAGTGCATGTGATCAGTCAATTAAGTAGTAACCTGCCACCAGCCTTGTACTTCCTGCTTGCAAACTGAATTTGAACTGAAGTCTGAGATGACTCGTGGTCTGGTGGTTGGAACCGACTCCCACTAGCTCACTAGTGTAATGCAAGCTGCCTTGTAACTCCTCAGTGCAGAGTCATCATTTGTTTGATACTGGTTTTTCTGCAACAGACATATGCCCACTTGGTAGGGTATTTTACCAGTATTTGTGACAAAATAAACCTCACGGAAATTCACAGATTTCTGGATAGGAATTCTAGTGGTTACAACTGAGTGATTGTATTACGTCCCTAACCCCCTCCCACTTCCTGCCCCTCCAGCTCCCAGCCCCCCATCATACAGACTTCTCTTTTTCACACTTAGAATTCTTGGTTTTTGAGAAACTCATTGTATTTTTTTTTTTTTTTTTTTTTATTCCCCACCAGGACATTTTTGAAGATGCGTTGGAAACCATTTCAATGTAAGTAATTAGATAGTAAAAAGTATGTTGTAGCAACAATCTGATATTTCTTGTATATCAAATGTAAATATTGCATCCTTGTTTTTGGGTGGGTACTCTTCACTGTCAGAATAAAAAGATGTTGTCACTCTGGAATGAAAGAGTTCAGATATGATTATGCTTAAAAAGTATCTAACATTAGTCTCAAATATATTTTTGAATTATTTCTCTATTAGTTTTCCAACAAATTATTTTAATACTTGTTCATATTCATTGTATATATTTTTTCAACATCATTGTTTTGCTTTAATAACACAAAATACAAGTACAAAACACTGTACAAGTACACTTTTTATTACAGAGATGGAATAATACATTTAGTATTTGTCACTGGACCAATGGCTTTCCACAGGGATTTTTTTTTTTCTTTTTTACTATTCCTATGCAGGTTTATCATGAATAAAAAGGCTCACAATTCTTTTTAACAATTGCAGACTTACATTTATCTTAATACTATGTTAGAGAACTGTTATGAATTATAAAATTCCTTAGCTAAGGGTTCCACACGTGTAGTACTACTTCCCATTGGCCAAGATCTCCCTTATGCTGGCACTGGAAAGGCACTGTGTACCTATGTGGTGTTAGAAGGGTTGTAGCAGGAGTCCTCTTACTATGCAGGAAGGCAGCTTAGTAGTTGCTGAAAGTTCAGAGTATCATAATATCTATTGGTCAAGCAGTACTTCACAAGACCCCAATGACAGAAGACAACAGGAACAGAGGACTATAAAATCCTACAAGTACTAAAAAAATAAGCTTACAAATACTGAAACTTTCTTTTCTACCTTGAAAATGGTTTAACCACATAAGTCAATAAGAAGTAAAGTGTGCTAATGCCCGCCATTCAGCTTCCATAGCATACCTCATAGCTTTCCTCTGATTTCAGTTAAAAGTTGCTTTTATAACTGATGGAAAACAAAAGAGGAAAACACTATTAATTTTACTTGGAAATGTGAAAAAATACTGTTAATTTCATAAAGTATTTGAGACTAATTTTGTTTTTATAAATAAATAAAATGGTGTTTATTTTTTAAGGTTTAATCATTCTTGTTAAAAAAAAAAAAACATTCAAAGTTATGTCAATCCTGAAGGAAAAATGCTGTGGAATTTTAACATTACATGTTTTGAAAACTGAGTAACATTTTTAATTGCCAATATTATTCTTTGCTCTTGGTAGAATCATCCTTATTTCTTCTTTTGACATCCCAATTATAAACTCTGGCCATATTGACTTCTGTTGTAGTAAATTGATCTTGAAGAAAGTCAAGGTCTTCCTCAAGAGAGTCAAGGTTCTTCGTGGCAGTTGATAAATTCTTTTCCAACAAAGTCTGAGCTTCATCAATATCATACTCAAGCATTACATTAGCCCCCAAGCACAAACACACTCTATCAGTAGGAGGAACAGAAGCTTTGCAGTATAGGTTATCCGCCAGCAAGGATCTGGTTTCCAGTGAAGCGGTGGACCCTTTTTTCTTCTGCATGGATTTTAGAATTTCCAAAGTCTGTTTGATTTCAGGAATCTGACCTTTTAGTCTCCGTTTCTTCTGAGCAAGATTCAGTTCCATAAACTTATACTTCTGGTACTGTTCGCCCAGCTTCTTCAGTACTGTATCTGCAGTCTCATTCCCAGGCTGTTTCATGAATGAGTCTACATCTTCCACAAACACAGCCTCAGGAATCCCCAGGTGGAGCTGCCGCCCATTTCCCATAGGCACTTCTCCTGAGCCGCAACTGTCCTTGGACGCCACCATCTTGAAAGCAAGCGCGAGTCTCATTGTATATTTTTGCTTTTGACTTGTGCCCAATCTTATCAGCACTTATGATATAAGCTTACATAATTTTCTTAGTAATTTAAGAAAAAGAAAAATTTAAGTAATTTTCTTAAGTGACATTACATTAGACCAAGTGGAATACCAGTTTGCTTGGCCACTGTTTAATCATTAAACATTAAGGTTGTTACAGGTTTAACAACTTAAAAACTGGGGTTGGGGAGGTGGCTCAGTGAAATAAGCACTTTCCTGTCAAGTGCAAGGACCTGAGTTCCATCCCCGGTTCTGCCAAAAAAAAAAAAAAACCAAAAAACAAAACTTAAAAACTGATACCTATTTTCATGTGGGTAGCATTGTATTATTTTGTGAATTACTTCTAAAAGTTAGCATTACAGATGTACGATTATTGGATTAGGCTGAATGTGTTTATTCTTCACATATCTCAAGTTGCCTTTCTGTGTGGCTGTCATAACAATATAATAGACTGGCTGGCTGAAATAGTAGTTTATAATTTGTCAGCAATTTGGGGTCTGGAGGTGGGGTGCTGGTATGGTTGGGGTTCTGATGAGGGCTTTCTTCCTGGCTTGTAGAAGGCACCATCTTGCTGTGTCTTTGTCACGGATTGAGGGAGAGGCCGAGAGAGGAGGCAAACAGACTCAGAGATTCCGTCCTTAAAATTGTGCTAATCCCAGGATTGTGGCCGTAGTACTGTGAACTCTTCTAGAAGGCCCCACATTGAGGCTTAGGGCTTCAACAGTGAATTTATTGGTGGTGAGGACACATACTTCAGTCCACAGCACTATGAGAAGGGTTTCATTGGTTTACCTGGCTACCAATAAGTGTAAGTGAAATGGTCTAAGCCATAGCATTGCCGTCCCTGGGCATTATTTGAACTATAGCTCTGCCTCTTTTAGTATTTAAAATTTTTATTATCATTATTAGATATATTTCCTTTCATATGATTTATAATCCTTTAACTCATTTATTTGTTTTCAGTTTCTCTTGTGTTGTGATGCATACCCTCATCTTTTGCCATATTTGCTCATTTTCCTTGAACTGCTGTATTGTAGAATTTGACATTATTTTATTTTGTTTATAGATTTTAATGTTTTTGCTGAATGTTTATGTGATTAAAAATTACTTGTAATTAGGATACAAAGAACCTTTTTATGTTGGAATCACTTCAGATTTACAGAGTGGTTCTGAAAATAGCACAGTGAGTTCCAGCATATGCCCAAGCCAGTTCTCCTTAGTATTAATTTCTTTCATACAGATAATCCAGCACGGGTACTGCTGTAGTTTGGATCTGGCTTGTACCCCAGAGGCCCATGTGTTAAAGGTGTTGTCCTCAGCTTTGTGCTATTGAAAGGTTGTGGCCAACTTGAAGAGGAGGAGACTAGGTCGTTGCCAGGGGTGTGTGCCCCGGCCTGGTCACTTTCTGCCTTTGCTTCATGGCTGCCAAGAGGTGAGTGGGTTTACTCTGCAGTGCGTGACTGCCACAAAAGAGTGCTTTCCCAGGGACCAGAGGCAGGGGCCTGGACCACCTCCATGAGCCTCTGCAATGGTGGTGGGAGTGGAGTGGGGGTTGGGGGGTAAGCAAAATAGACATTTCCTCTTGTTAGGTTGCTTCAATCTTAAATTTGTTGCAGTTCTGAAACCAGGGTGACACAGATCCTTTCTTACTAACCACAGTACATATGTTATTCAGGTTTCTTTGGTTTTCACCTTGTGTCCTTTTCCTCTCCTGAGGCATTACACTTAGCAGTCATCATGTCTCCTTAGGCGCCTCTTGATTGTGACAATGTCACAAACTGTTGTTGATGAACTTGAGACTGTTAAGTGCTGGTGAGTTATTTGTAGAGTCACCCTCACTGGGATTTGCCTAGTTTTTACCTATGATTTGACTGAGACTGGGGCATAGTTCAGCCAGTGCTTCCCGGATTCAGTCTCCAGGGGGAGAGAGGAAGGGGAAAAAAGAAAGGGAAGGAATATAGCTCAGCAGCGCCTGGCAAGTGCAAGGTTATGAGTTTGATTCCTGGTACAGAGACAGAGACAGAGACAGAGAGACAGAGACAGAGACAGAGAGGGAGGGAGGAAGGGAGGGAGAGAGGGAGGGAGAGGAATGGGAAGGCGAGGGAAGAGGAGTGAGAGCGAGCACGTTTGTGCACATGCTTGTACACACGTGGCAGGAGCATGTGGTGCAGCAAAGCACCCCACCACATTGCCAAGAGGCAGAAAAGGAAAGGGAAGGGGATCTGCTCACTTCAGTGATCCGAGTTCGCCTGGCTTGGCCCTGTCTCCTAGAGCAATGATGGCAAAGCTTTGCAAGCTTTCAGTGCTGTAGCCCATGTGTGCCATAGTTCACCACCATTTTCCTAGAGGCTCCGCCCCCTCCTGAAGTTCCCAGTAGTGCCATGGCTCTTGGGGCAATTCAGGATCCCGACTAAAGCACTTACCCTGTCTAGACCTTATCTTGCTCTTTTAGGCTTGTGGTATTCATTACTTCTCAGTGTAAGTTCTTTAAAATTGGTGTGGCCCCAACATTGTCAAATTCTATAGTGATTAAAACTAACTGTGGTAACTTGATTGTTTTGGGGGCTGCCTAGGGATTAGGAGAGCACATTCTGTGTGGCTGCGTGGTTCGTGTAGGTGACTTTACCTTGGGTCCTGGGGCTGGGCTTCCCTGGCACTATTTTCCTCCTCCTTCCTAGTGGCCATGCACCACGTGTCTTTTCTCCTGCATGCCCTTCTGCTGGGAGCTTCCTGCCTTGGACCCAGTTGACTGAGCACTGCATCTCCCAGCACTTGGACCCAGATTAAACCTCTCCTTCTAGCCAGCTGTAGTGACACAAGAATGCTCAAGTATGCAGGTTACAAGTTTGAGCACAACCCAGACAACTTAGTACTGAGATCGTGTTTCATAGGCAGCTAAACAAACAAATGGTGCAGTTCAGTGAGTAGGCTTTTGGTTTAATCTCCAGTACTACAAAAAACTGAACAAAACAAAAACAGAAACACCCCTCCTCCTTTAAATTGCAATTTTGAATACAAGTGGATAATTTACTTTTAAGTAGGATTGGGTTAGTGGCACCCTCAGGTAACTGGCAGAAGCAACATCTTTTCCCTAATAATTTTTTTTTTTCTATTTTAGGACAAGGGTACAGGGTTTACAGGGTCTCACTATGTAGATCAGACTCGTAATGATCCTCCTGTTTATAGCCTCCCAAGTGCTGGGATTACAGGCATGTGTGCCATCAAGCCCAGTCTCAATCAAGGTCTCAGCACACCCCCACCCCCCACATGGCAGGCCCAGGGATCAAATTCCCAGCCCCCTGTCTGCCTAAGCAGGCGCTTTAATTAATGTGTTTTTCTATTGCTTTTGCTACTGACCCTGTACCTTTCCAACTGCAGCCCGTTCATTCTCTACACAGCAGTTAAAATTATCTTGTATTTAAGAAGTTTTAGAGCTAGAGATATAGCTCAGTGGCACAAGGACCTGTTTGGCAAATTTAAGGTCCTGAGTTCTATTCCTGGTACAAAAAGAAGTTTTGACATGAACAATTTTAACATATAAAAAAGTAGAAAGGAAAAAAAAAAGTAGAAAGGGTAGTAAACTGAACCCTTACAAACACATCACTCACCTTTAACAGGTGTCCACTCAAGACCAGTCTGTTTCACCTGTGATCCGCCCTCAGATTATTTGTAATCATGTCTTAGTCTCGGAGTTTAGGTTGAGATGAGAGTTGAGAGTTTGAGCTAGCCTGGGCTACCTGTTGGATGGATTACATAGTGAGACCCTATCAAAAAGAAAGAAAAAACCCAAAACTACCACCATTATTTCATGACCAATAAAAAAACTATCCCCCAAACCCAAAGATGGTCTTACACATTATCACTTGACATCAAAGAAATTAATACTGATACAGAATTATTATATAACCTTTATGCTTTTTATGACAGCCTTTCCCTATTTTAGTTTGCACATATAGAAGATAAGGTCTCTTTGTAAAGAATTAATGAGTTTTCTACCTAGGAAATAACATTTATCAAATAGTCTGTCAGTTTTTAAATTTCCCTATCTTGTAATTTATTTCTTAATGTACATCTGAACTAGGACAAAGTGATCCTTTTAGAAAATTGGATGATGTCACACACTTGTTTAAAAATCTGTCCATGAATTTGCATTCTGTAGGGATGAAGATTCTTCTGTCCCTTATTTCTTAAGGCTTGGATTGGGCAGTGTTTCTCTGCTGGTCTGGGTAGCTCTCACTCTCGCTGCCTGCCCTCCGGCCACAGCCTTATGCAGGGCTGGACCCCTGGCTGCTCTGGATTGGAGCCTACAGGTCTGCCTGCCAAGAGGGTGCTTGCTTCCTCAAGGCCTTCTAGCTGTCTGCATTTTATTAGCTGATGCTTCTTCCCACTTCTTAGTGTCTGCAGAATACCTGCCTGCTTCCTCCACTTCTCTGTTTTGGGATCCTGTTTGTTCTTCTCAGTCTTTCTGAGCTTGTAATTGTTGTTTTTGCTCTTCTGTTCCTTTGGGTTCTGAGTTCCATTGGGGTGAGCCTGATTACTCAGTTCATCATGGTATGATCTGCACTGAAGCACCAGCGTGGCACACAGTAGGTGCTCAATAGGTATTTATTAAATAAATGCACTTGATGTGGTGTCTGGCGAGGGTCTGTTTCCCATAGGTGGTCCCTTCTGTGTGGAATTACAGGCAGAAGAGGCAGAAGCGGGCCGTCCTTTCACAAGGGCGTTAGCACCGTTGGCCACAGGGTAGCCCTCTCGACCCAGCCACCTCCCAAGTGTCTCATCTCTTACATCATTTTGGGAGCTAAATTTCAGTGTATGAATTTTAAAGAGACACAGATATTCAGATCATAGCATATACTGTTCAGAAAATCGTCACAGGAAAATGGGAGCCTTTGGAGCAGATGTTGTAAAAGCGCAGCTGCTGCTGAGCATTGCCTGAGCGGTGCGCCGTGCAAGTGGCTGTGACCGCTAGGGGGCGAGGGCTCCGTAGAGAGGTCTTTGGGAACGGGTGTCTGCTTTTGTTCACAGATGATTTGTGCTGTGTTTGCTGCTTTCGGTATATGTACAGCTTGGTGAGGTCCAGTACTTTAGCCTAAGTAAACATCATTCAAGACTGCTAGTGTCTCTCTTGCCATGACAGTTTTCACTGAAGTTCGTGAAGTGACGTGGTGAGCCAGATGCCTTTTGCTAACTTCCTACTGTTCTCTGCCTTGTCCCACTTCTGCCTATTCCCCTTTCATCTGCCTCTTGCTAAAAAGAACAACTTAAAATGACTGATGAAACAGCTAACAGCAGACAGAGCTTGGAAATTTTATCTTTCGAAATGTGCCAAGTTTCACCCCTAATATCTCTTGAAAATGAATGCATTTCTTAGACTGCCTCTGTTTTTCCTCCCTCCTTTTGACACTGTGATTATATTTGTAGAAAGGCATATATAAAACTCATCAGGGGGATAGTGCTGGTTGGTTTTGGTACACTTTTGTAATATGTGAATAAATGGTGTGAAGATTTAATAATTACTGGCAGATTGAAAGGACTCTGCAGTTCTTTGAAACTAAAGAGGTATTTGGGAAATTATATATGATTTATTATCATTGAAGTAATAACTATATTATTTATTTTTATCGTCCCAAATGAAAGTCTTCAAGCCAGCAAGGAGTCTCTTTCATTACATGTAAGCAGAATGTACAACTAGAGGTACGAATGTTACAGCTATTTGTAGGTCTGACAAGTTGCCATTCAGAGAGGTGTGAGCATAGCTTTTGGTCTCTGTAGGCGATAAAGTTGAAGCTTTTGGTTTCTATGAATTTTGGCAACAAAGAAAATTTTCTGCAAGGGTAGCTTCACTTGGCATTTATGCAGTTAAAACAGTGTGTGAATGTGCAAATTTTGCATTATAGATTTCTCATTGACTTTAAAAGATTCTTTTCTATTTATAAAATTTGACCCTAATTTAGAAGAAGTTAAGGGGCCGAGGAGATGGCTCAGTGGAATAAGCGCCTACCTGGCAAGTGTAAGGGTCTGAGTTCAATCCCTGGTTCCACCAAAAAAAAAAAAAAAAAAAAAAGAAGTTAAATGCACAAAGTATATTTGCTTTTATTAAAATAATTTCATATAATCATTATAAGAAAATAAATTTCATGGTGGGCTGATTAAAGCATGTGTGTTTAAATGAGCATTTTTATTAGATTATTATGATTATATTGTTTAGATACATAGTTAGATCCTCTACTTACAGTAGAACTTTGTCACTAAGATATCATAAGCTTTTTTTCCATGTCTATCTGGGTTGCTTTTTCATACATTGCATATAAATAAAATTTTATTTCATAACATATCTTTAACCTGTGAAATATCTTTTGAAAACATTTTACAAAACTGCGAAGTGCAAAATTAGTGTTATGAGTGCACACACACACATATACACACAGAGCCATTTGCAGTGTTTTATTAATCATTACTATTATAAAATCTTCCTCCTAAGGTGCAAGACCCTTGGTACAATTATTTATATTTTTTGCTTCATTTTGAGACAAGGTCTCTATACATAGTTTCAGCTGCCCCTGAACTTAGTATGAAGGCCAGGCGGGCCTTGAACTCACAGGAATGTCCTGCCTCTGCCTCCGAGTGCTAGCATTACAGGGTTGTGCTGCCACTGTATAGTTAGCCTCACAGTGACTACCTAAAATAGAAAATGTTTTTTTAAAAAGTAGAAAACAAGCGTATTTTAGAAATAAAACAAATGAAAATAAATGCTTTTTGTGCTTATTTCTGAGACTTACCTCATCAAATCAGGGCAGAGGCCAATGTGTCTGCTTTGCCTGCTCTTCTTTTGCTTTTTTATTGTTGTCTTTATGAATTTGTAAGCCACATTGGGTGTAACAGACATTTGTTAAGCACTTTCTGTGCATCTGGGCTTGTGCTAGTGTCTTCAGTCACTTTCTTGTTGCTGGATCAAAAGACTCGGCACCCACTGCGGGAGGGAGGAAAGGTTTGCGTCCAGTCATGGCTTGATCAGTGATCTGTGGCCTTGGGGCTGAAGTGTGTGGCACAGGGGTCTGGTGGAGGGAGGCTGCTCATGTCATGGTGACCAGGAGGCAGAGAGGAGCCGCCAAGGGCAAAGGACACCTTTGCAGGTCACCTCCAGACCGGGCCCTGCTCCCAACACATGCTCAGCTGTGTTCCTGCGTGCCCGTGTTATCCAGTCACCCCAGCACAGAAGACTCTGGAGCCAAAGCAGCTATCTAGGGCAGACTTGGCAGAGGGGGCCGGAACAGAGACAACCTTGTCCCGCCTCTTCTGTGCTTGTGCTCCCACTGCGCCTAGGTCATCCCTGGAGTTCGCAGGTCCTGGGTGGATAGTCTTAACGCTAAAGAAAAAGATTAGAACTTTGTTGTTGTTGTTCAAGTATTAAGGGCAGATTAAGGTGGGCAATGCTGTGTTCTTTGGTTAGGCTAAGGTGTCGCAAGCATAATACCAGGTGAAAGGAATCCTGGCTCAATCTCTGGGCTGTGGGGATTATAGGCATACACACAGTGTCAGGGCACTGTCGAACTGTCTTATGGGACATATTCTATGAACCATCAGAAGCAAGGTTACTTTCACTTTGGGAGATATTTTTTTCGAGACAAGGTCTCACTATATAGCTCAGGTTGGCCTTGAACTCACTATGTAGCACAGACTGGCCTAAAACTTAGAGTACAGGCATGTGCCACTACGCTTAGCTCATACAGGTTTTGTAAAGAATAGTTTGAGATTTATAAAAAAATCAGAAAGATACTAGAGAGTGCTCCTGTCATTAATATTTTATGAGTGGTATACTTGGAGTTAATAAAGCATGTCACTTCCTTATCATTAATGAATTTCCTACTGTGTCCATCTTCCTTTAACTTTTAGCTAGTAACTGCTTTGTTCCCAGATCTCACCTAGGATAGCCCCGACATTTGTCAGGTCTCCTCTTGGCTATGTGTCTTCTTAGACTGCTCACTTTCTTTATCTTGATAGGTTTGGTGAGTACTGCTTATGCATTTTGTATGTTTTTCTTCTACTTAAATTTGCCTCATAATCTTTCATGGTTAGACTGGTGTTTTGTGTGGGATTTAGGAAGGAAGATGTGAGAATTGAAGTGTCATTTTCATTGTATCTGGCCAAGTATACATAATGCCGACACGACTCACACGTGGTCTCCAGGCTGGGACACTTGTCGGGTCTGCGCACTGTGGACTGCTGTTCTTCCATAGCAGGCCTTGTGAGGACAGCGCAGTGTGCAGCCCACTCTGCCGAGGTAATGGGGTGGTGCCTCCCCCAGAGCAGGGGACTGTGCCAGCTATTTGGACATGTTTTCCCTCTTAGATTGTGCTATAGTGGTCATGTAAAATGTGTGCCAAGTTGCTGTATCTTTTTAGTCAATGGAGCCTTCATGAGATTGTAAGCAGTTAATTGTAAGTTGGAGGTGCTTGGAAACCTCTAGTAACTGACCACTTTAGGGATATCTGAAATTACGCAGGTGGCTTATCTTTTTTAATTTCTTATTCACAAAAATAGTTGGATGACAGACTTAACTTATTTCCAGGAAAAAGTGTAAGTATTTGCTGTACTGATCATTTTGCACTTGGGCTTGTTCTTGTCTTTTCTTCCCTTGAGAAACTGGGGCCTTCCCAAGAGCAGGTTACTCACATGGCAGAGTGTGAGCGTATGGCTCGCGAACTCTGGCTGCAAACTGAATTAGATGAGAACCATGTCAGATTTCCCCACAAGGTCAGCATTGACCCTAATTGTTCAATTTGCTTTGGTTCCTGTACAATTCAGTTGGTTACCAGCACTGGAGAAAATTGGGTTCATGAATCGAGGTGCCCCTGGGACTCTGCTGTGTGTATAGCTCTTGCGTGCCGCACAGTGCCCTTCATGTGGACTCACATTGGGCAGATGGCTGGCCTCCCCCTGACCTGCGGGACTCAGTGGAGCAGAAACCGTGCTCCCTGCTGGGTGTCTGTGCCCGGCACATAGTGGGCACAAAATGAACTGCCCTGCACATGCTAACACTTTAGAGCACTTTTAGAAATGTGCATGGCTAATAATATGTCACATGTATTACCCTTATTTGTGGAAAAGGTTCTATATAACATGAACAATGATAGCAAAGAAAGAATGCATGTAGTTGTCGTGTCTCCTTAGTTTTCAGTTCTCACGAGATATGTTACGTGTGTGTCAGGCCCCCTCGTACGAGGTGTACTGAAGTAAATTACTGCAAAATATCAATCATGATTACCTGTGGGTGATGAAATTATGGCAGATTTTCTTTGTTTTCTAGTTCATTTCAAGGAGTTTATTATTTGTAATCTGGACCCACCAGAATATATTACCTGGGTTACTTTCTTTTTTTCAGGTTTGACTTTTTAGGTAAATTAGTACATATTAGTAGTACATAATGATCACATTTGTGCAGGGAGTTGCTACATACTACCATAGCACATTTTGATTCGTTTTCCATCCCCTCCTCCCTTTGCCCTCCCTCCATCTCTTAGACTTCTTCCCTTTCACAAAAGATCTTATTTCTCTCTTTTCTGTTATTTTTTATGTTGCTCTTACATTTTGGATTTTTCATATAAGAGAAATCATGCAGTGTTCAGGCTCCTGTGTCTGATTTACTTTAGCCTTATGGCTGCAAGCCGCGTCTGCTTCCTGCAGCTGATTCAAGCTTATTCTTCATGGCAGAATGTACTCTGCTGTGAAGAAACCCCGCATTTCATGATCTGTTCATCTGCTGGGCTCACAGACCCCTTGTGGGATTTAGCTGTTATGCTGTTAATGTGGGTGTGCTATCAGCATGGGTTTGCATGTGTCGCTGTAATGGGATGTTTTCAACTCTTTTGGGCAGATACCTAGAAGGGGAATGGCTGCCTCGAATGGAGGTTTTTGTTTTAGTGTTTTGAGGTTTCTCTTTGCTGATTTCTGTAGTATTTGCCCTAGTTTACATTCCCAGCAACAGTGTAGAAGGACCCCCACTGCTTGCAGCCTCAGGAGTGCTAGCCATTTCTTGGCACTAGCCATTCTTTCTGGATGGAATCTCTGAATGGCCAGACATATTGAACATTTTTTTCATGTAATTATTGGCTATTTGTAATTCTTCTAGGAAGTGTCTATTTCAGTTACCCACTATTTGGTTGGGCCTCTGATTTTTTGGGGCGGGCATCTAATATTTTTGAGTTCATTGCATATTCTAGATATTAGTCCTGTCTTGGGAGTGACAGGCACATTTCCCCCAATCTGTAGATAGTGAGCTCATAAGGAAAACATTTCACTCATAGAGCAGGAGCCCTTGTAAGATGAGGCAGCTTGCTGGGTCTCGCTTGCCAGGAGAACTTTTAGCTAGTAAAAGCAGAAGAGTGTAGCTGGATTTCACAATTATGCCGACAGGCTTTTTGAACAACCTTTAATCTTTTTTTTTGTTGTTGTTTCATCAAAACCACTTAAAAAATATTTATCAGCCGTTAATTCAAAAATGCTGTCTCCAGCTATTGTGGTTTGGCTGTTGTGTATGATGTGTGTTTAACTCACTTCACTACTTTAACTTTTGTGCAGTTAACCTATTAGACTAGAAATGAAACAAATTGCTTTCCCTTAAATTTTTTTAAAAGTCTTGTATGTAAAAATCTAAGTGTAACCTGGGAATAACAACTTGATACATTTTCCTTAAAACAAAAAATATTTTTTTTTCTGTATTTGCCCTTCTGTAGATGAGAGATCAGCCCCTAGATTAGGTGAGAGGTCCTTATAGAACATCCTGTAGTTTTTATAAATCTAGATCATTTGTAGTTTTCTTGCCTGTTTCTCTAGGGTGATTAAACAGTGATGGATTAGAATCCGGCTGCACCAGCAGCAGCCGGGAGGAAATCTCCCAGCATCCCTTCCTGCGGAAGCCTCCGCTGCGGCAGGAGCGCGGGCAGCCGCTGCTCTCGGTGACATGTCTTAAATTTTGCTCTGCAGAGCTCCGCACGCTGGCAGCCGCCTCGCAGCCAGGCAACTTCTGTGTGTGTGTCTGATGACAGAGGTCGCACTGGAGATTCAGGAATAAAAGAAATGGAATCGTTTTATTGGCTCTCATGCTGAGGATTGTCTCTTCTTTTTGTTGGTTTTTTAAAAATCTGGTAGAAGAGAGGGACAGACATCTCCGTAGTAGAACAGTATTTGTACCTTCCAAGTTACAGCTGCTCTCAATCTGTGAGTATGTGCTATTTATTCAGCAGGTCCTGGGGCATGATTACAAAGTTCTTTTTAAATCTAAGGATTTAAGGAAACCTATGTAACAATTTTAAACTGGAGTTAAATGTCACTGGGGCATCCGCAGATTTTGTTAGATGACAGCTTCCTGAAAAGCTCCTTTCAAGCTTGCTAGGACCGCCGCCCCCCACTCTCCCAGATGAACGCTGTCATTGGAGGAAACGGCTCCTTCTGGGGCCGCACGTCAGGTGGGCTCCCGCCGGGGCTGCCTCATTGTTGCTGCAAGGTGTGCGGGTGGGGCTTACTAGGGGCGGCTGCAGAACAATGGCAGTGATGGTGGCTGGCTTTGCCGTGCTTGTATCCTCTGCTGGCTTCTTTCAGTGTTTTGTTTTGTTAGGATAATTAAAATCTTAGCGATTAGTAAAGGGGCATGCCCCCGTAATAGCTGTTCTGATCAGCCTAGATATTCACCTTCAACTAGAAGGTGTTGGCTTCAGCCAGGTGGTAGCCAGTTATGGTAAAGGCCTGCTCCCAGAAGTGACCTTTGTGTGACCACCCTTCTCACTTGTGCGCTGGAATCAGTGCCGAGTTTTGTTTTTAGTTTTTTTTTTTTTTTTTTTTTTTTTTTGTGGCACAGACCCTGAAATCTAAATGTCTTTCCTTAGTCACGATGTCCCTTGTTCAGCCTTGGAATTCACTGGCAGCTACAACTGTATCCTTGCTGAATTTGGAGTAAATGAATCTTGAGCATTTTGTAAGAATAGAAGCTGATTTTTTTTAATTGCAGCATAACCTTCATATGTTTTGGTCTGTGTAATCATATTATTTTAGTGAACTGATCTCATTCCTGGATCTTAAAACCACGTTAAAGTGATTTTTTAAAAAGTTGATATGTTCACTGGCTAGTAGTCACAATACTTTTAAATATGAAACAGTCATCTTTGTAGGTGCAGGACTTGTTTGACTTAGGCTGATATTTTATGGGCTTTTGGGGTAGATTTTAGTTAGTTTCCTACAGCATAATATAAAGGAGATTTTGTTTAAAAATTTTTTTTTTATCACCCAGGGAACAGCCATCTTTTTATTAAGTATTTTGTCATACTAAATGCATGCAGCTACTTTGAATTTGATTAAGAAGGCTGCTAAAATTAGATAATTCTGCCTTACACTTGTGAACCATTCAGGCGCCATTCATTCATTCATTCATTCATTCATTCATTCATTCTTTCTTTCTTTCTTTCATTCCACAAATGTTTACATTTGTTACAAAGCTCAGGAGATGGTGCTGAACAAAGTATTTTTGGTCTCATGGAGCATATTTATTTTTAGCATGTAAGGGGAGCATTTATAAACACTAAATGAGGGCTGGCGAGATAGCTCAGTGGACTGAGCACCTGCTTAGGCAAGTGCAGGGACCAGGGTTCGATCCTTGCACCACATGCTGCGCTGGCCCCAGCCATAGGCCCACTGAGCAGGCCACTGAGACCTGGTGTGGTGGCCTGTAATCCCAGTGCTAGGGAGGCTACAAGTCTGAGCAGCATAATGAGACCTTGTACCAAATACATAAATAAAAAATACTGAATGATTTCATTATAGTTGTGTAATTTTTGAGCTGTAGAAGTACTTGGTGACCATGCACAAGACACATACACACTTGTAACTTCTGTCCCTGAGTCTGAAGCCACAGATTGATTGAATGTTTGAGTTGGAATGACAGGTTAGAAATAATTTCATCAGTTCAAATAGAATGTGATAGACTAAGTGCTGGATTTAGATTAGTAAATAAGAAATGATCCTTGCTTGGGAAGAGCTCATAGTTTAGTCTGAGAAGACGGAAAGTTGACTATATTCATAATTCTGTCATTTTTCCAACTTAGAGGTGAAGAACTAGATCTGTTTTCAGTGTGAGGTCAGGTACTTGCGGTTAATCTGAATATTTTATTTAAATCTTTAACAACTGTTGTGTTATTCTGGGTTTACAGATGAGGGAAATGAGTTACACAAGGGTTAAATGCTGTGCTCAAGGTCATAATTCCATTGTGATGAAAGGTGGTAAGCCAGTGTTCCTTGAATCTGGTATATCATGTATCATAATAAACAAATGGCTTTGGGGAGCACCTTTGTTTTTCATTAAAGAGCCACAGTGCATGTCTAGATATTATGCATCATAAAAAATAAAAGTGCTTAGGTTTTTATTTACTTTTGCCTCATGCCTCATCCTAACTTTTTTTTGCTTTCCACTTCTTAATACATTTAAGTCTTCCAGTTCATTTTGGAAAGAGCAGGGCTGCATCTTAGTGGCAAGTCATTGTTAAGGAAGGTGGAGAAAGGGCAGCCTACAAAGGAATGCTGAGGGAAAGAATCCAGGCTTTCTTGAATTTTAGGCTCTGGTGGCTGGCCATCACTGTAAGCAGTTCCCCCTGAGACATGGAAGCTACAGAGTTGCACAGACTTCATCAGTTAGAATTCTTACATATTTGAGAATTAGTGAGGGTAGAGAATAACTTTTCATGAGAGTTAGTCTAGCAGATTTCCCTTGATCCCCAAAATCTTATGTCAGGAGGCCAGGGATATAGCTCAGTGGCGTAAGTGCCTGCCTGGCAAGTACAAGGTCATGAGTACCGCCAAAAACAAAACAAAAAAACCTAGTTTTGTCCATTCCATTTCTAAGAGGCTGTTAGTCCTTCCTTAACAAAGATAAACTTTGTACATCTGGAGTGTCTACCACATGATAGCAGGATGAAATCATTCAGGTATTTTTACAGAGTAGCCTTTCACATCTGTGAAATGCTCACCTTCCTGCACCTTTGCATCTCTAGGCTGATTAAGTTTAGTTCTGTCATGCCTCTTCACCTGACATAATCCAGAGTTCTTACCATTTTGGTTTCTGTACTTGACTTAAGATAGTTTCTAAATGGTGACAACCAAGACTGGACTCCTTACTCTGGGTGTAATGTGGTCAGCTGGAAGTTCTTATGGCTCTGTACTTTTTCTATTACACTTCTGTGTACAGGCCACACAGAATTTAGGTGGCCTTAAAACAAGAACGATCATTGATTTGCCTGTGCATCTGCAATCTTGGTAAATTAGGAAGGGGCAGCGTATCCTTGGATTCACCTGGAGTGGCTTAGCCCGAGTTGGAGGATCATTTGCATGATGGCTTATTTACCTGACTGGCCAGTTAGCGCAGGTTGTTGGCTGGGAGTTTAGCCATAGCTGTCGGTCAGCAGCTTTCTTATGCTGTACAGGATGGTTTGCACAGCAGGGTTCCAAGCTTTAGTATTTCTAATGACAGGAGGAGGAAGCCAGTAGTCTTTAAGACCTGTGCCTCGCAGATAGTACATTATTTTATTGATAAATAGTCCCTGATTCAGGGACTGCCCATAGCCCATTTGTGACTGGAAGCCTAACAGCATTTGTAGCCTTCTTGTAGTGTGTCGTACTTAGCGAGTTGTTAGTTGCTAGGCCTCTGTCCCCTTCTGGATATGTTACATATTTTTGACTCCTCAACCAAAACTTGAATAGTACATTTAAACTTGCTGAGGTGGGTCTCTTCATTTTGTACTGGGGCCATTATTATTTTATGTTAACCATTTTGTTCTTGAGTTTCTACTATCAGTTTTTTTTTAAAAGCTTATTTGAATCTTGCCTGTGTCTGTCATGAGCTGTCTGTCCTTTGTGTCACTCACTATTTACTGTATCCTTGCTCAAGACGTGATGAACATGTTGGACAGGATGGAGCTGTGTGTGTTAGAGATGTCTCGCTAAAGTAACATCAGGCTGTCAGAATGTCTCGGGGGATGTGATCAGATGATAAGTGGCTCAGCTGCGCTCTCCTGCCATATTATCTGGAGAGATTTAGAGGCTTAGTTGAGAAAGACCAAACAGAACATGAGTCGGAGGGGAATTTCATACATGGCTTACTTTACTTTTGATATTCCATCAATGCACAGATGTAGGAAGTCTTTAGTGACCAAGTATGGTATGAAAGGGTTTCTTTAGTGATCATGTTAGATTAGGGGTTGCAGAATAATTTATTTGAAGTTATTACAGGTGACTGTGCATTTTAGAAAGCAGTGAAGTCCTGGATTTGAACTTTTCTTGTGGTTTGGGGCCTTAATCATTATCATCTTGGTTAGTGGGTGGGTCAGAATTTGAGCCTTTCTGTGACCCAGCAAACCTAGCAAATAGCACTTACTTGCCATGTGCCTCCTTATGATTCACTTAAGCGGTTGCTGCTTTGTTTTTTAAAGCCATAGCATTCGTGTACAGCAGGACCATTTTATGTGCCTGCCTGCATCAGCATATAATTGACTATCAAAATACCACACAATAAAGAGTTAAAGAAGATGAAGCTCTTGGGTTTAGTTACCTTAAGTATACATGCTTTTCTTTCTGTTTTGTTTCTCTTAATAATGGATGGCTCTAGGGAAAGCCCTTGAATTTACTTTAAACTGCTTGCTTATGGGAGAAGTCTCAGGGAATAATGTATTTTCCATAATCTGCCTATGTGACATAAAATGCCACATAGGAAGACTTTGGCACAAGGGCTAACAGAGCCAATAAAAATGTCGTTCATGGGGCCGGGGAGATAGCTCAGCAGCACAAGCACCTGCCTGGCAAGTGCAAGGTCCTGAATTTGATGCCCGGTACAAAAAAAAAAAAAAAAAGGTCATTCATGTATCAAACACTGAGCATCCCTGGACTAAGATAATACCTGCCCTCAGGGAGTTCTTCAGTGATTTATCACAGCTAAAAAGTCACCATGTGATGAGTTGAAAGCTGGAGCCAAGGAACCCAGTGGAGAGACATTCTGTCCAGTCTTAGAAAATGACTTTGGAGTAGCCTTAATTTCTTCTTTTTACAGATTATGAGGCAAATGAAAGGAAAAATTTTGTTATTTAAAAAAAATATATCATTCTTTGTTTTAAGTTGTAATGTTTTAAAAGACAACTTGTGTCACACTGAAAATCTGTATCCTGAGAGTATTTGGGTACCTGCTTGGCAGAACCTGGTGACACTGACGGAATAAGGTTTTAGCAGTTCTGTCCCTTGACTGCTGAGAAGGGGAAAGCAGAGCTCTGAGTGGCAGAAATGTCCTCTAGTGGAGCATTGGCACACATCACCTAGCTCTTCCGATACTAGCAGTGCCATTCAGTCCCTCATATGTATATGGTATTTCTCTTTAAAAGGTGGTTTTATGAAAGGGACACACTGTTGCCTTGTGACATTTCTGTGAGATAAGGAGGCCAGGGATGTTTGTCTGTCCTTTGCTTTTGTAGATGAGAGCACTGTGCCTTCAGAGGTGAGTGGGTGGTCCAGATTCACACTGCTGGACGCATTTGCAAGCGTGGGAGAGAGTGGACTACTAGTGTTCTCACGCGCTTCCTCCTAAGTTGCACTGCAGTCTTGTGGTTGAGGAAAGACAGGTTACAGATGAAGTGGGAAGCTTTCTATGGAAGGTGAGAAAGCCTTCCAGTAGGTTAGGGATTTGTTTGTCATTAAAAAAGATCCTTGAAGAGAGCACATCAAAGTAAGATAGGAGCTATCGCCTCACTCAGCTGTCTGCCATTCTGTTACAGCTGCTTCTGAGTCCTAAAGGAATAGGATTGGCCTGGCCCAAAAGGTGCTGGCTGTGGCTCAGCCTCCCACCTCACTGCTGAGGTCCTATGGCTGGTGAGGAGGACCTTTCTGGGGACAGCTTCTCTTCAGAAGACACAGCAGTCCCTACCTTCCCTTTCATAGGTAAGGCCTGAAAAGGGCTTATATTTTTATATGAAAATGAGCCTTTATTTTGTCCAGCCCTTTTCTCTTTGCTCTGGAGTGGTCATTGCCATGGAACACACACACACACACACACACACACACACACACACACACACCCCAAAACTAAGAACACCCAGTACACTAAGCTGTCCATTAAAGATCATGACATTGGTTCAACTTCAGTTTCTTTTGGAGTGACCTAGGTCTTGGGAGGTGAGGGAAGATAAATGCCCAGTCAGGTAAGCATTTAAACTATCAGAACTGTCTCCCTTCTCCTTTCTCTCTGTTCCCTGAGATGCTGTTAGTGCAGGAAGAAGGAATGGAGGGGCTGAGCTTGGGCCTGAGACCACTCTGGTCCAGGGCTGCAGCTGGGATCTTTGCACTGATTCACTTCTTCCTAGGTGGCCTCCATAACTCTGGGCCTGTTGGTGTGGCGGTGACCATGTGCGCTTGGCGTCTCCGTGGAGGTGCGTTGGGCACCAGGTGCCTGTGATCCAGCATCTATGCCCAGCTCATGCCTTACCCTGCCCTTTGCACCAAGCTGCCTTCCAAGGATGTTAATTCTGTTTATTGGTGCTTAGGTTGTACGGTGACCACAGTCTTCATCAGGAACTCGCACCTGTGCACAGCGCTCCTCAACTGGTCTTTCTTTCCTCTTCCATTTCCCTCCCTTCCCTTCAACCCTTCTCCAGTCCTCATTTACAAAGCTTTGTTTTATTTTATCCTTCTTCTGTCCTATCTTTTCTTTCTCCTTTGTCCTCTCTCCACTCCTTAGCTCCCCTTTTGTTTTGAACAATTAAAGAGTCTCATTTCGTGGAAATTCCAAACATACAGGAAAAGTACAAACTCATTCAGGGAACTTGTGAATTCCTGTGATCCAGTTTTGGTATTCTGTTTCATTTATTATTTTCTCCATTTATATTACTAGTATTTATTTTCTGTGCTGTTTATTTTTTAAATTTGTATTCTTAAGTTATGTATTTGGTATAGGGCCTCACTATGTAGCTGGGACTCTTAGTGATCCTCCTGTCTCAGCCTGTCCAACACTGGGATGACAGGCATGTGCCACCATGCCTGGGCTCAGTGGCCAGCTCAGCATGGGGGGATCGAACCCCAGTCCTTGTGCTTGCCTAAACAGGGGCTTAGTCTGCTGAGCTATCTTGCCAGCCCTCTGTGTCATTTGAGACAGGATTCTGCTGCAAAGAAGGAGGCCCAGGTAGTGAACCTGAAGCCTCTGAGTGAACTGGGAGCCTCATGCTGCTTCATTTTCTCTCCTGCCAAGGTCTTTTTTCTTTTTTCCTTTTTCCAAATGCAACTTCTTCACTGTAGCTCTTCTTCTGCTGTGCTGGGTTTGAGTGCTTTCTCTCCCTGGAGTTGGCTTGTGCTTGGATTTCTATTGGTCTTCAAACACAAAGTAGGCCAGGGGTGACAGTTTGACTGGAGACAGTGCTACTTTAATTCACTCCTTTGTTTGCTTCTTTAGCCAGTCAGTGCAGAGCTGTGTAAGGCTTCCCTGACAGGCACTGTGCAGGTGCCAGGATGAGATCCTGCCTTCAAGAAGTTTGGACCTCATGAAAAATATTTTGTGTTTTATTTTATTTTCTGTAGTTCTGGGGTTAGAACACAGGGCCTCGTCCTTGCCAAGCAGATATTCTACCACAGAGGTATAGCCTGACCTCAAGAGATGATTATTAAAAAAAAAAAAAAAAACCAATTAAATGAAAATTAGGACAGGCTATGGCTTTCCTCATTCAAGATGTTATGTTTCTATTAATAAGCTAAAATTGCATCCTCATTAACATTCTTTTGCATTAATCAGTTCACTTTTAAATAATTCCCATCTTTTTAATATCATGTTGCTAGCACACACCTCAGAGCCTGCTTTTCTTCAGTTGAATGTATAATTTATTCTCAGGCATTATCTTTGAGAACGGTGACTGGCTGATTTTGTATGTCTTAAAACCTGACACAATCTTTGGAATATGAGGTTCCTAAAATATTTATGGGTGAAAATTAAATTTGACTTTGCTAAATAGAATCCACCCATCTAGAGCATTGTCTTTGTAGATTCGCTAGTTCTACTGTCCCAGCCCCATTCCCCCCACCCCCCAGTGCTTTGTCTTGCTTTCTCTGTTGTAATCCTAGGTTCTAAGAAAAGTATGGAACAGGCCAGAGTAAGAGAGAATGCCTTCTGAGCTGAGCCGTTTGCACCGTCTTTGTGCTTCAGCTGCAGTAGCAAGCTTGGCCTGAAATACTGTAGTCCAGGGAAGAGCTAAGATACTTCAGAGAGAGGGGGAGTGAGGGGGGCATATTTGTATACTTTTTTATTACAATATATGGTTAATTTTTTCCTGGTACTAAAGATTGAATTTAGGGCCTTTGCATGGAGATATGTCCATGCAAAGCTGATTTTTAATTTTTTATTTGGAGACAGGATCTTGATATGTGATTCAGTTGCATAGGCAGAGCTTGAATTTGGAATCTTCCTGACTCAGTTTTTCAGAATGCTGGAATTATAGGCATAAGCTACCATGTCAAGCTATGATTTTTTTTTTTTTATTTCATTGTTTTTGTTGATGTGTGATTGTCCCCAAATGATATCTTAAATCTTTTTGTAGTTGTGTACAGAGATTACATACTATAGACTTTTTACTATGTGGAATTTATAAGTTAAACTTAATTATAGGTATGTATAGGGAACATACAGTGCGTACTAGTAGGGATCAGTAGTATCTGTTTAGACATTGGCCAGGGGTCTTGGAAAGCCCCTTGGATAAGGAGAGCCTGGATTAGAGTGAGCCAGTCTCTCCTCTTCTGTGTATAGGGCTAAGGTGACAGCGACCAATGCTTGGCTGATATTCACACTGGTTTCATGTGCTGCATTTTTCTGATCTCCAAAGATGGGGGCTGATTTCAGAGAAAAAGTTGAATGCTATTGAGTTTGATAGTGCTGGTGCCAGGCAGGTAAAATGAGGCTGAATTGGACAGTAAGATGCCATCTGGGGAGAATCTGGAGGTCTGTGCTACTCTCCTCCTCACTGTCACCTCCTGGGAGAACAGGTACGTGGGGCAGCCTTCTGCTGGGCTGAAGGTGGGGCAGCCGAGCAGGTTCTTTCTTAGTAAGACGAAGTGACCCTTTAAGGGAAGTTAACCATTGCTGTGCAGAGGGTGTCAGAGTCCCCTGTTCTTCATTCAGGGGACACTGTCCAGATGGGCAGCCGAGCAGGTTCTTCCTTAGTAAGACGAGGTGACCCTTTAAGGGAAGTTAACCATTGCTGTGCAGAGGGTGTCAGAGTCCCCTGTTCTTTAATCAGGGGACACTGTACAGATGGTTTTAGATATGTGGAAATGGTGGCACCTGGAGCAGATCACCTGGCCTGTCCACACTCAGGTTTTTGTCCTCCTAAGGAGAAACTATGAAAATATTCTAAAACATTTAAGTACATTTTTATTAATTTTTGAAACCTTATTTCATTTTTTTCCTTTTTCAAATGGGCTAATTTTTATACCATTGTATAGAAATATATCACTGTGTTTTTTTTTTTTTTAAATCTGAATGGGTTCCACTGATTTCGATTTAATTGAACATATAAACAAAGATAGCTGTGAACTTTTATTTGAATGTACTTCTATCTAGTGATTAAAGATTAGAGCAGGAAAATAAGAAGACAAGTAACCAAGTAAAGTGAGAAAATATGAATAGTTATTTCTCCAAAAGGATAACATAGCTAGCAAATGCCTGAGAAGATTCTCACTGTTATTAGTCATGAGACCAAAACAAGCCAAAACCACCATGAGGTACTGACATACCCACTAAAGTGAATAATAAGAGGTGTGTACCAACCTGAATTGAGGCTGAATTGGACAGTAAGATGCCATCTGGGGAGAATGTTGGAGCTCTCATACATTGTTTGTGGGGATATAAAACCACACAACCACTTTGGAACATAGTCTGGCAGTTCTCCAAGTTGTCAAGTGTAGAGTACCTTGTGGCCCAGTGATTCTATGATCAGGTGAGAGCTTGGCTCATGTGTGTTGATGAAAACATCATTCCTAGTGTCCAAAATTAGAATCCATATGTATTCAACAAGTGAAATGATAAACACATGCAGTGTAGCTAAACAATAGAATATTATCTAGAACAAAAGGAATGAAATATTGTTACATGCTATAGCAAGAATGAATCTTGGAAACATGTAAGAAGCCAATCATGAAAGACCATATTGTGATTCCATTGACATGAAATGTGTGGAAAAAGCAAATTTATTGGTACAGAAAGTAAACGGGTCTTACTAGGGAAGTGAGGGTAAGAGGAAAATAGAGAGTTACTGCTACTGGACAGGAGCACTTGGGTGTCATTGTGCTGTAAACTTACACTGTAGTCATGGTTGCACAGCTCTGCAAATACATTAAAAACTATTGTGTACTTTAAATTTGAATTAGATCTCACAGCCATTTAACAACAACAACAAATTATTAGCATTATTAGGGCAAAATAAGGACATCTTTTCCCTTGTACTACTACCTGTCATTCAAATCTGATATGTTGGGTTTTTTAGCCTCTTTTTCATTAGTTAAATGAACCGTGTTTCATGAATGGAACAAATAAGTTTTTTAGCTGTATTTTCTAGTAAATGTGGTTATGTGGGTGGTAAAGATGCTAAAGTTAGAACATGTTGAGTATGGGAGTGCATGTGTGTAATTGTGGGCTGAGGCAGGAGTGTTGCCATGAGTTCCTGAACTCAAGGCCAGCCTGAGCAGCATAGTGAGACTGTCTCAAAAAGTCAAGATCAAAAACCAGAAAAACTGAAAATCAACAACAGAAAAGAGCAACACAGGGTGTATGTTGGCTTTTTTTTTTTGCAGAACCGGGGCTTGATCTCAGGCCCTTGAGCTTGTCAGGGAAGCACTTACTCTACTGAGCCATCTCCCTGGCCCTATGTTGGCTCTTAATGAAAGGATATATACACATCACTACAGCATATATATACTTAAAAACTTCTGTTGAAGGAAATAAAGAAGAATTGCTTAAAGGCATTGTATTAGGTTTGTGTTGCTTTAACAAAACACCTATGTCAGTTGAGTTACTGAGAAAAAAGTTCATTCTGAGAGACCGAGGCAGTGCGATGCAAGTTTGAGCCTGGCCTAGGTTCCTTAGTGAGACCTGGTATTCAAAAAAGAGAGCTGGGGATATGTGACATTGTGGAAGCCCACACTGTGGGTCCAATCTGTGGTACTATCAAGCAATGCAGAGAAAGAGAGAGAGTATACAGTGCTATACTGCAAAAATAGAAAAACAAGAACAACAGTAACCACAATAAAACCCAGAAACAACAGTATGCAGAGGGAAAAAAAGCAAGTTCACTTCACTCAGTTTCGTAGTTTTCAGAGCCCAAGACGGGGCGGCTCTACTGGTTTTAGTCCTGCAAGGTTGGGTGGACATCGTACTGAGGAGGTACAGGTGGCACAAGGGCACTGGGCAGGAGCAGAGACAGAGGGCAAGGCGGGCTAGCTCCGCTCTGCACAGTGCTCTGAGAGCTCGGGGCTGAGGGGCTGCCATTGTCAACTTAGTACCCCAGGCAGGCTTTCCACTTGGCCTCTTCCCAAAGCTTGTGCCACCTCCTGGTCTGACTGGACCGCACTCAAACTGTGAAGAGTTCCTCAGTAGTGTACTGAAGCCACAGGCAGAACCCTAGCAGCACTTTTTTTTTTTAAAAAAAGAATTTAAGCCGGGCGTGGTGGCGCAGGCCTGTAATGCCAGCACTCCGGAGGCTGAGGCAGGAGGATTGTTGTGAGTTCGAGACCAGCCTGAGCTACAAAGTGAGTTTAAGGCCAGCCTGAACTGCATAGTGAGACCCTGTCTCAAAAAGACCAAAAAAAAAAAAAAAAAAAAAAAAAAAAAAAAAAAAAAAAAAAAAAAAAAAAAAAAAAAAAAGAATTAAAAAAAACCCAATAAAAACAAAACAGAATTTCAAAGCAAGATGATAGGAAATTAACAATGGTTGTTATATTGCATTTAGTTATCTTCAAAGCAGTTGCTCAAACACAGGCATGCAAAATTGATCAAACAATTGTCATTAATTGGTCCTTTCAGTAAACTATAGACATTAGTAGGACAATTATCTTAGCAATTTTGCAGCACTTTTTATAGCCATACCATTATTCTGAAATTCACCAATAGAAGTGGTGGTACAAACAGCAGTCTCACTACCTAAAAATGACTTATTTAATGAAGAAATCACTGCCATTGATTTATAGTTAGCATAAAGCCATGATAATGAAAAACCTGCGAGCCTGGTGCAGAGGAAGGCTGGTGTGTGCAGAGTGGAAGAAAGCCCAGAAGCAGTTCTGCGCATGTGGCGCCTACTCTGGGTTGGAGACTGCAGTGTCCAGCTGCACATCAGAGAATTACAGTTGCAGAGTCAACGTGTCAGATTTCATTATCGATGAGGCAATCATTAGATGGTAAAACTGGCCATTTGCAGAATGAAGAGAAGATTTGGAAGAAGTCTGTCACGCAGAGTCTGGGTGTGATGGAGCATGCCTGTAATCCCAGCACTTGGAGTGGGAGACCCAGGCTACAGAGCAAGGTTGTCTGTTTTCTTTCTTTTCTGTTTTTTAGAGAAGGGTCTACAGGGTTATTTAGGGTCTCACTACTAACTTGGACTCGTGGTGATTCTCCTGTTTACAGCCTCCCAAGAGTTGGCATTATAGCCATCTCATTTGCTGTCTCAGTGTGCCCTGATGGCAGGGCCAGCACTGCAGGCCAGGAGATGGAACCCCGGGCCCTGTGCATGTTTGCAGGCACTTTAATCTGCTGACCTAGTTGTTATTTTATTTTTAAAAAATATTTATTTATTTATTTAATTGTGGTATCCGAGATTGAACTCAGGACCTTGTGCTTCCCAGGCAGACACTTTTTCTACTGAGCTATCACCCTGGTGAGCAATTTGGCTGGCTCTGCAAGATTGTCTTAAAAAAAAAGAAAAGGATTTGTTGTATATACAAAGCTGGCTATCTTCTAAAAGGCAAGTAAAATCATAACTTTCAGTCAGAATTTATCTGTAGGTTAAGGTTTAATTTTATATTATGTAGATCTTAGTAGTGAGTGGCAAGCAGAAGATACATTCCTTACAGAGTGAAATTCCGTATGTGTCAGGCACTGCTCAAGGTGACCCTGTGTGGAGGACAGGCTGTCTTCTCTCTCCTAACAGGTAGCTAAGGTGAATTAATTACCTATCTGTGGGGTGGAATTAAACTCAACCCAGACTATAAACAGAAACTGCCACTGTCTCTCTAATGAGAAGATAGGCTCTTGATGAAATACAGTAGTTTAAATCAGTATATTCGGTTGACATTAAAGGTACAATGAGCTGAGCAGGACCCTAGCTCAAAATTAAACTTGGAAGGGTTGGATGGAGAGCTCTGTGTGAAGGCTGAGGGCTCAGCTCCTTGGCTGCCCAAGACTCAACCCAGACTATAAACAGAAACTGCCACTGTCTCTCTAATGAGAAGATAGGCTCTTGATGAAATACAGTAGTTTAAATCAGTATATTCGGTTGACATTAAAGGTATTTTGAGCTGAGCAGGACCCTAGCTCAAAATTAAACTTGGAAGGGTTGGATGGAGAGCACTGTGTGAAGGCTGAGGGCTCAGCTCCTTGGCTGCCCAAGTGGAGCAGCAATGGCTGTGTCCTGGCCACAGAGGTTCTCCATGCCCTCTGGCACTGGGCCACCGCCAGTCCTCCTGTGTCCTCAAGGACCAAGGCTGGTCCATTGTACAAATACTGATGAGCCTGTTTTGAAAAATGAGAGGATGAAAGGTGTGTGTTGCTGAAGATAAATCCCACACCTAGGCCCGCAGCAAGCTGTCCTTCCTGACTCTAGGGGTAGCTGCCAGAGAAATGGCTGAGGTTCCTGAATGGTGCTTTGATCACTTGTGGAGCCGGCAACACAGTTGATTGCTTTGCCAGGAGGAAGCAGACGGTGGAGCTGGCTAGGGAGGTGCTGGTGGGAGTCTGAGAGGAGGAGCAGCTGCAGAGAAAAGCCACCCTAACCAGAATCCTGCCCCTGCCACCCACAGGGGGGGACCCTGTGACCAGACTGAGGGTGTGGGAGTGTCCCACAGGAGGGGAGGGCAGGGCTCAGACACTGTACCCCTCTTGCTTATGAGTAAAGAGGTTACAGCACACATGGACTTGCCCTAATAAGATAGCTAAGTGTAGAAAATGAACAGTAGAAAGCACTTTGGGGCACCATACGCTTAATTGTGATATTAATGTAAATTCTGTTGTTTCTGGGAATCAGTGTGGTTAGAAGCACAAAAGACTAGCAGGAACTAATTTAAACTTGTATGTCAGAAAAGATGCATACAGTCTCATACCTTGTTAGTCATTCCATTGGAATTTGTTTTGTGAGGTAAAGATACAGTAGACACCTTTTAAAAAGATATACTTAGAGCTGGGCGTGGTGGTGCCTTCCTGATTCCAGCCTGCTGGGAGGTGAAAGCAGGAGGATCCGGAGTTTGAGCTGAGCAGGACCCTAGCTCAAAATTAAACTTGGAAGGGTTGGATGGAGAGCTCTGTGTGAAGGCTGAGGGCTCAGCTCCTTGACTGCCTACCTGCCTGTCTGTCTAGATCTGTGTCTGTCTGTCTCTGGTTCTCATTCTCACTCTCCACACACAGACACATGAATTTAGCCACATTAAAATTTTAATCCCGCTTCCCTGGCAAGTGCAAGAGCCTGAGTTAAAACCCTGGTTCTGAAAAAAAAAAAATAAATCAGTTTGAGAATTCATAATTTATGAACCAGGCAGAATTATACTGCAGACACTGAAGACTCCTTCCTCATTCAGTGGAGAAACTTTCATAATGTGTTCACAGAAGCAAGACGAAGAGAATGCTTGACTAGAGTAGTGAGTGGCTATTTAGGAGATATTTGGTAATTTGAGATTGGTACATTAGAGGTGAGCTGATGCTTTCTGATTGGTTAGACATGGTGTCTGTCCCTTCACTGTTTCCATTGAGCAGGGGTCAGGTTTGCTTGTGTTGCTGCCCACCTGGGAGCCCTCTTAGCCTGACGGTTGGTTCCCAGTGAATACTTCCAACACCTGGTGGCATGTAATGCCTGATACAACAGACTTGCTGTGTAAGTAGTGTTCTAAATGTGACATATCAAATCATTGAGTGGAGCATGTGATCTCAGTGCACTTTCCAAATCAGAAAGCTGAAAAATATAGTTTTGATTAAATATAATTATGACAGTTGGAGAAATGTTTATATTTAAAGTTAAGGGGGAATAAAGGGTTGCACTTAAACAGTGAGCTTTCGAAGCTGGGTCCAGCCCTCCTATGTGAAGCGTGGGTGACTAGGGACAGAGGTGGCCTGCAAGGCTGCATCTTCTGTCCTGCCTTGCGCTGCGTCCACAGTGACCACCTGCGACCGTGTTTGTGTGAGCACGCCACCTGTTATCCTGCACTGAGCTCCTGTGCTGGAAGTGAAGCCTTCAGAGCCGCACTTGTGCTCTGGGTGCTGGGTGACCTCCTTCCACCCCGCAGGTAGCCATCTTGTGGGAAGAGCCTGTTTCCCTCTGACAGATACAATTAAAGGGACTTGATGCATCTAAAATGCCATGGGTGCTGAATCTAGAATATTACGGGGGCCAGGAAGTCTGATCAGCAGGATAAACACTATTGGACCAAAGGAATTGTGTATCTTAGAGGAAAAAAAAAGGCTACCAGAAAGGGACAGTCACCCTGTGTTCTGTTGCTTTTGCTAATAAGGCTAGCTTTTCCTCAAGGCATGTGTACTGTTAGGTGAAGGGCAGCTGAAGCAGGCTGGCTTGTGTTACGATGAGGGGCAGGCTTATATTACTTTTTTCTTATTTTGGTTTTTTGAAGCAGGGTCTCACTGTGTAGTTCAGACTGGTATCCAACTCCCAGAGATCCTCCTGCGTCAGCTTCCTGAGTGCTGGAATTACAGGCATGCACCTGGCTCAGGGCAGGCCTATTTTTAACTCTTTTCTAGGAAGTTTCCTTCTGAGAGGGTCTGCCTACTGGTGTGTTTGTAGGATGTTTCTAGGTCAGAGTGGCCTAAGATTCTGCAAACCAGATTGGTACTCACTTTCTTCAGGTTCCTTTGCTGTCTTTAATGTTTATAAAGTGGGAAATTTGGCAATGTATTAAAAACAAAATACCTTATATGTTACGTTTTTACCTCCAGGAATTTCTGTCTAGAAAATTAGGCAAGTAGGCCAAGGGGCTTATTACAGCAGATTGCAGTAGTGAACCTTTGGGTGCAACTGACATGCCTGAGGTGAGGGGTAGGCGACATGCCATGGGGCTTCTGTTAAGTGGAATATTGTGCAGGGTGTACGGTAAAGCAGCTGTGCTATGAGAAGAAAAGCTATAGGACAACTATGGTATATAATTATCCATTGTAATGAGATATAAAGATATTCAATAAAGTTGTAATAAAAGATGTGTAGGTTTACTTGGGAAAAATCTAGAAGTGTACTACGTTACAGTGTTTGGAAAGCTGTGGGAAGAGTTTGATTTACATTTTGTGTGCAAGAACAGAAACAAAAATAACTCTTAATTGCTGTATTTGAGGAATGTTAGGTACATGTCTGTATTCTTGAAATCGAGTGGTGGAGGAGAGGTGTACAGAATAACTGAAGGGGAGAAAGATGAGGGTACTCAGCTTCTGTACTTGTATGTATGAAGACTTTTCTCTTGGGACAGAGAAATAGCCTGCTGACTCAGCACTTGGGAGAGTGAGGCAGGAGGACTGCAAAGTGAGGCCCACCAGGCAACTTTGCGAGTCCCTTTGTGCAAAAGTAGCCTTGGATTGTAGCTCAGTGTCAGGCCCTGGATTCGAATCCCAGTACTACAAGACAGCAACAGAAACCCTCACTTTGCTGTTTTAATTAACAGATCTTCTCAGTCAGATATGGCAGCAAGCAACTTTCGCTCTTCCTCGTGTGATCTGCAGCGGACATCCAGACCGGTCAGAGGCTCTGATGTGAATAGGTGAGAAGGTGCGGGGCCTCCTGGGGCTGGGAGAATAGTGTGCGCTTTAGGGAAGGTGGCCTGTGACACCCTGTGCACCTCTGGCTTTGGGAGAGGCCTGGGCACTGACAGCACCCACTCTGCGAGTTAGGCCAGCTGCTAAGTAGCTGCAGAGGGATTCTGTTATTTAAAAGTTAAACTAAATTCAGTTTTTAAGACACAACTTCTGTGTGTCTTTTTTACTTTTAAGCAGTTTTAAATTATTATTTTTATTTTTATTTATTTATTTTTTTGTTTTTGGTGGAACCGGAGATTGAACTCAGGCCCTTGCGCTTGCCAGGGAGCGCTTATTCCACTGAGCCATCTCCCTGGCCTTAAATTATTATTTTTATATTAAAATAATATAACCACATTGCCAAATGTTGGAGAAGATAGAGGAAAGAAAAAAATATTGCCCATTAATGATGACCATGATTATAGTTAGACTTGATGTATTCATTCCAGTGTTTTTCATGGGCCTGTGCTTCTTGATACAATTTTAACTGAAATATTTTTACTGTTATGTTGACATGATTTTTCTTTCTTCGATTTCGTATAACCTTGATTTAAAAGCACATCATAGGGAGTTGGTTCTGCTGGGAAGACTCGCAGGCAGCACCAGAGGAGCTCAAGGGTGGGGTGCGGTCAGTGGGACCCGCTGTGCAGTACCCACCAGGGAGAGAATGAGATGTGGGCTACAGTGTTGCCTTTTGTGTGTAGAGACCTTGTTTTCTTACTTAGAATTGTACTAACCAAGGGGCCGGGGAGATGGCTCAGTGGAATAAGTGCTTCACTGGCAAGCACAAGGGCCTGAGTTCAATCCCTGGTTCCACCAAAAAAAAAAAAAAGTACTAACCACACCATTTAGTTATCTTTGTAAAACTTGAGTTACAGGATACTTCTTCTTTCCACTAGCTATGTCTTAGAATATACTTAATGGTTAATTACTGTTCCTTTTTGACCCATTCTAGAATTCATTTAAAAAATTCTTTCTTGATCATGTCAGTTGTTACAAGTTACTAAGGCAAGGTTGTTAAAGATGTTTATTGCCATGAGAACTTGATTTCTTTTACAGGTTTATTTAACTTCTAAAATTATATAGCAGATCAGTTCAGCAGTTGAGATTTGATATTGAAATTTCATTAGACTCCTCACCCTGGCAGTTTGGCTTAATGTATGGAAGGTGTTGAGGAATACAAATGAAGTTGAAAATAACTTCTAAGGGTCTTAAGGCATTTCTCTTTCCTTTTTTTTTTTTTCCCTCTGTAGTTCAGGCTGGCCCTTGAACTAACTCGGTAGTCCAGGCCGGCCTCATGCATAAACTCATGGGAGGCTCCTGCCTCAGCCTCCTAAGTGCTGTGATTAGAGGCATGCAGCACAATGCCCAGCTAAGGCATCTATTTTTCATATTTTTTATTTCATATGTGCATTCTCATAGAAATTTTTTTTAAAGAAAGGTTCATCCCTTTTGTTAACCTCTAATTCACTAATTTGTCCTTTAATTCAATAGTTTGCTAGGTAATTACTGCATTTTCATTTATAGTGCTGAATGTAGAAATGGTAAGAAAAATTACTGAAAATATACATAAAAAGCACTGAACTGGGTTCGTAGACTGGGCATCTTTGGCAAGTGTGTAGTTAGGAGCTTCAAATGCTATTTCTAAGATAAAGCAAATCAAGAGGAGGTAATGAATAGAGGAGGGAAACTTTTGGGAATCAGGATGACAAGTACAAGAAAGAGCTGTGTCAGAGAGACTGAGATGTGGCACAGGGCGGGCAAGGGACTTAGGGGACAGCTAAGTTCTGGAGTCCTGTCTACAGCCAGGTGCCGCCACAAGACTTGCTGCAACGTAGACTGACACGGATCTGAGGGCTGGGGTCCTAGGCATGCAGCACCATGACCAGCTAGTTCTGAATTTTTTTTAAAATAAGATTTAAATGTACAATCTGCTTAAAATGAATGTGTCTTCTAAGTCAGAAATGAAAGAGTCTTCATCTTACTGAGGATTTATGTTAACAAAGGCACTTGGGCAGGGCTCTAGAAGGCCAAGAATGTGAGTGTGTGGGCTGCGTGTCCTTTGTTTTGGGAAATCGGCGTGCTTGTTCCTTCATGTAGAAGAAAGTTCACACAACATGCTGTGGCAGCAGGTGCCTTTTTTCTCTTGTACAAATTGTCAGTTGGGCATTTCAAAGGTGAGGCAAGGAACCCAAGGGGGTTAAGGACTACAGAAAGGCAGTGCTGACTTCTGATTTCCAGTCCAGGACCTTTCACTGTGTCACTTGAAGCTTGAGTGGCATGCAGACTTAGTCTTTTGTGGTAGCTTTCTTCATCATGGCAGTACAGGCTGTTTGCACAGGTGTGATGCAGCCCAATTTCATGGCCTCGAAGCCAGGCGGGGCAGCTTGTATTTATCTGACAGGTATTCACAGCCATTGTTAGTTCTTCATTTGAAGAAGCATTATCATGAGCATCTGTTTCCTTGTATAATTCTCCTTGTGTAATTTTTGTAAACTAAAGTAGAGTTCATGACATCTGATGGCCCACCTCAGGCCTGAGCCAGAAGCTTCAGGGGCGAGGCCTCTAGGAGAGTCTGCTGGACCCAGATTTGAGGACCACGTACTCCTAGCAGTGGGAGTGAGGAAAGCATTCTGGTGGCGTGTCAAAATCCAGACCTGGTGTGAATCACATCTCAGTTCATGGGATGACAGTGGCAATGGAGAGGAACAGGTGTCTTTAAGAGATGTCTGAGAGAAATCCTGTTCAGGATTAAGGGTGCAGGACACTTGGTAGCACCAATGTTCTTTGGCCCCCTTTGGACATATGGTGAGGCAGCACATCTTTGCAGGAGTAAGTGGCAGAGCAAAAGCACTTACTCTGTGGGTGCATCTAGAGTGCATGACTGATTCATGGGGGAGTGCTAGGCTCTTTGGTGTGTGGAGGTTTCTTAGTGAACCACTTAGACGGGTCTAGTTTCTCATGTTTGGAGTTAGGCCCTGCTTTTGTTTGGCCCTCAAGGTGGGACAGGTGGGACATATCCTCCCAGATGGCAGTGTGGCCAGCTGAAGTTCAGAAGTGTGGTTTGATTGGCAAGGGTGCCAGTATCTGTTCACAGCCTATTTTGTGGTAATAAAGGGTGTGCTGTAATCTTAGAAAGCATGGGAGTGGAGCTAGAGATCAGGTGACTGGGAAGACTGGTAGAGGGAGGAGTGATTGGAAATGGCGTGGGGGTTTTTGAGGCAGCGTACCGAACAAAGTCCATCCTCTCTGTCTTCGTGGCTTTTGCCCATGGCGGCCCCCATTTCTCCCACTGTCAGCCTTGCCTGCTGATTTCTGATTAGACCTCCTCTGCTCCCAGCCTAGAATTTCCTACAGCTGACTCCACTGCACTGCATGCAGGTCTTACCATTTACAAAACTTTCTGTGACCCTCCTCAGTCCTGTTGGTTTCTGTTCTGGTCCTGGCCTCTGCTCCCCAGATTGCTTCTGTCCCAGACTACTCAGCCTGCCCGAGAGATTTAGCTGCTAAGCTCCCTGTATAGCTGGGTGCTGCTTTCTTCACGGGCCGGGATCCAGAGGGTCTTGTCTGGTGCTGTATGGCCAGTACCTGGACAGGTACCTGGTGCGGGTCCATAACAACTAGGGGAGGAGAGGAGCCAAGGAGAGCTGGTCTGCAGACACTGGGCCACTGGGATAGGGGAAAGAAGGGATGAATTCAGGAAACAGGATTCTTCTAATTTTTTTAATACTGAGGATTGAATCCAGGGATAGTCAGTTACTAAAATACATCCCTAGTCCTTTTAAAGTTTTATTTTAAGACAGAGTCTCACTAAATTACCCTTGCTGGCCTTGAACTACAAACCTAGTGCCTCAGTCTCCAGAGTAGCTAGGATTACAGACCTGTGCTACTGTTCCTGGATTTCATGGTTGACTTTCTTTTTTCATGGTTGACTTTTATAGACTGAGATTATCAAACCTTCATGGGCTGGGTGTAGGGCAGCTTCCCTCTGCTGCTACCTTAGTAAGTGCTGAAGTTAGAATTGCAGCCTTTCTTTCTCCAGAGTCTACCTACATATTTCCTTGGACAGCATGCTAAGAGTGAAAGCGATGACAATTCTTTGTGTTTTTTTTTTTTTTTTTTTTTTTTTATCTTTAGCTCATCCTCAGCCAAGGTGGATCTCAAGAGTGGTCTAGAAGAATGTGCAGTGGCGTTGAACTTATTTCTGAGTAACAAATTTACTGATGCCTTAGAATTGCTTCGTCCATGGTAATTATTTCTTTTAGAGAATTTTTTCAGATAGTTCTTTAATGTCATGCTTTTAAGTTAATTCACCTATCTATATCTGAATTTTATAAGGTAACATGGTGGAACTGCCTTCCTATTGTTCAGCTTTAAAATCAGTTCAGGCATGCCGTTTCAGGATCCATCCGCTTTCCTATGAATGGTTCAGATTTATGCTTCATGGCCGAGGAGCACTCTGTGGTGCACCAGGGCCGCATTTGCTTCATCCATGCTTCTGTGGCTCAGCGTGCAGGCTGCTCCCACAGTGTAGCTACTATGACTTGTGCTAGTATATGTGAACATGGTGTGTATGTATCACTCGTGTGACGCTTGGAGCAGATACCCAGAAGAGGTGCATCCCGGCCAAGTGGGGCGTCCGCTTACAGATTTTGTGGTCTGTATGCTGGTTTCCACAGGAAAATGGATGGGTCTGGAGACCATAGTGCTGGGTCAAACAGCAGACACAGAAGGCTGTATGCTGCATGGTTTCTCTTATGTAAGAAACTAAGGCAAGGGAGATGGTAGAAAGCAGGGAGACGGTGTGCTTGTGGGTTGGATATCTGAGGGAGGGTTTGATGAGGAGTGCAAGGGAAGGAACCCATCAGGATGCAGCCCCTGCATGCTCTGGCTCCCCATCAGGACACAGTGCTTTTCTGTTTATTGGCACGTGTTCGTGGTACAGGACGATGGCGTCAGCTGCAGGAACTGGTTCTGCTTTCCCACCCTAGGAATCTACAGTATGTTAGAATGAATATCCTTAGATTCCTGAAGCACTTCTCATTGATAACTTGAAATTTGATCAGAAATCTCAGATAGTGTTTGGATCAGATGAGGGCCCAAAGCCAGCTCTAATCGCAGGGATCTTGCTTCCCTCTGTCTGGAGAGGTGAGGAGATGCTTTTAAATAAACCTTTTTATTTCAAAAAGCATTTCAGCACCTGCCACAAAATGTACTTCTCTTAGCCTTTATTTTAGCACTTCATATTTTAAAATAATACATTGTCTCTTGTTAAACTGGAAAAAACCGGTTTGCTTGAAACCTTTCCTAGGAAATGAATCCTCAGGCTGCCCCCGTGTGCTGAGATGAGGAAAAGGCATGTTGTTTCCTCAGTGCTTCAGCCTGGACCTTTTGTTCTGTCCATGTGGGTTTAAGTGGCAAGTCCTTGTTTCCTGAGTTTGTGAGAGCCTGCCTTTCGCAGCCCATATCATTTCAGTGATCATGGTAAAGGTGGGGAGGGTAATTCTGTGGAGGTCAGCACAAGCATTTTCTAGGGTTTGCTGTGAGTAGTATCTGGAATGTTCCTTTCTTTTTTCCTGTTGAACTGACATGAACTAATTCCTGTGTTCTCCCCAGGGCCAAGGAGAGCATGTACCATGCTTTGGGCTATAGCACCATCGTGGTGTTGCAGGCTGTCATGACCTTTGAGCAACAGGACATTCAGAATGGCATTTCTGCCATGAAGGACGCCTTGCAAACCTGCCAAAAGTATGCCTGAGTCATTAAATATTTGACATAAGGTTCCAGATCCTGGTGCCTGTGTGATAAAATGGGTGCCGCTCGTCTGACACGAAAGCTCTGTGGTTGAGGTTAGTTAGAGCCAGAGTGGAGGAGTTTAGCTTCAGAGCTTCATGGCCTCATGCAGTTCCATATAGTTAAAAAATTTTTTTGTCAGGAAGGATAGTTTCGCATTTGTCATCTTTTTTTTTTTTTCTTCTGTACTGGAGATTGAGCCTGGGATCCTCACATTGAGCTGTATCTACAGCCCTTTAAAAAATTAAAAAAAAATTTTTTTTAATGTATTTAGTACAGGGTCTACAAGGTCTCACTACATAGATCAGACTTGTAGTGATCCACCTGTTTCCAGCTTCTCAAGTGGTGGGATTACAGATGTGTGCCATCATGCCCAGTTTCAGTTGCCATCTCAGCATCCCCTGCAGGGCATGCCAGGGATTGAACCTTGGGCCGCTGAGCTATCTGGCTGGCGTATCCCTTTAAATTTTTTGAGATAGGATCTTGCTAAATTTCCCAGGCCAGGTTCAAATTTGCAAGCCTTCTGCCTCATCCTTCTGGAGTGCTGGGATCACAGGCATGCAAGCCCCTCTCCCCCCATCTTTCCACTTTTTTTGCTGGCTTGGAACCTGAGCTACAGAGAAAGTTTGAGGAAGGTTTCAGTGGGTCCAGCTGTGAGCATCTCTTGGGCCCCTGAGGCAGATGAGGTTTAGTAGTGCTGCATGCCATGCCAACTCAAGCAAGGACTTTTTATGTGGGAGATGCTGCTCATTCAGAAGAGAATGTTTATTTTACCCAAGATGATATTTGCACAGTTTTGATTGGTAAAAATAAGAGAAATTTTTAAAGTTTTTATTTTAAGCTTTGCGGTGTATATAGAAAGCCCTAGTATAAGCTATTACTTGTATTGGTGATGATTAACATAGGTAAAATCAACCTTTTCGCAGTTAGGGTGTAAGCCATTCAAATGCAGAGCATTTTCAAATAGTGCCTTCTGATTATGTTGTCAACTGGTGCATACTCTAACCAGAGAAATCCTGGCTTCAGCCCTGGAGGAGGGGAAGGCACTGTGCAGGTTTAGTGCTCTCTTCTGAGTGTGTGTTTGTCCTCACAAGTGTTTAGTAACGTGCATTGCATCGACTGTCCATAGTTGCCAGCCCTCTGCCAGGGGCTGGGTGCGTGCTTTTGGTGAAGGCGGCTTCTGCCCTGAAGACTTTGGGGCTCAGAGTCCTAGTTAATGACTCTTGGGTGTGATTGTGATGGAAATGAGTTTCAAATGAACATTGGCTCAGTCTGATTTGTTGGTGTTTTTCTCTGTTTCCCTTATTTCTTCTGTCTATTCCATGCAGATACAGGAAGAAAAGCACAGTTGTAGAGTCTTTCTCAAGTCTCCTTTCTCGAGGATCACTAGAGCAGCTGAGTGAAGGTAAGAATTATTTATATAATTAAAGTTTCCTTTTTTTTAAAAGAAATTAAAGAATGTTTATGTTCATAAAGTTTAATCCTGAAGTATAGAAAGTAGATGGAATGGCATTTTCTCTTCTCTTCATGCTCATCCAAAAGTAAGCATTATTTTTTATTTATTTATTTATTTATTTATTTATTTATTTATTTATGTCTTTTTGAGACAGGGTCTCACTATGCAGTTCAGGCTGGCCTTAAGCTCACTTTGTAGCTCAGGCTGGTCTCGAACTCACAACAATTCTCCTGCCTCAGCCTCCTGAGTGCTGGGATTACAGGCCTGTGCCACCATGCCCGGCCAAAAGTAAGCATTATTAATGGCCGGTCTTGAAGCTTTGCAGGCTTTTCAGCATAGACATGCGAAAGTACATGTGAGGCTTTTGTTGTTCTTATGTTGTTCACTTTTTACAAGCACACAGTGGTGTCAGATGTGTTCTACACTGTGGTGTTGTTCCAGTCAGAGCATACAAGTGTACATAATGTTTGCTTATCTGTGCAGTAGTATTGCACAGGAGGGGTGCATCGTATCATGCATCTTCTGCTTACAGATTTTATTTTTTAGCTATTATAAGTAATGCTGTCCTAAAATTCTTCTGCCTGTGTTTTCATACATTTTTCAAATATTCTAGAAGACAGAATTCCAAGTGCATTAGGATAAAGTGTGTTAGGGTAGAGTTCCAAGAATTATTACAATAGTTGGAAAGTTACAGGTACTTCTATGAAAATTTAAGCCATCTTAAATTTAAGACTTATAGAGAAGTCTTACCATCCTTCTGAGACTTTGAGTTTTCTACAATCTATTATATATTTTTCAAAATAAAAATAACTTTCATATCTTTTAAAAAGTTAAAATGCCTTATAGAATGGAATGTTTAGTTTGTGGATAGTTAAGAAAATCAGGACTTAAAGAATGTCTAGCGATTACAGTAAAAGTTTTGTGATCAGCCATATTTTATTCATGTTATACTCTAGTAAGAAGTTTACCAGAAGTAGCATCCAGGTTATCCTATAAAAGAAAAAAAATATGTCCTTTGAAAGTTTATGTCATCCCAGGAGAATTTGTACCTGTGTTTTCATTGTCAAACTTGTTCTCTGGAAAACACAAAATACTAGGAGAATAGGTCTATTTAATTAAAGCAAGAACCTTTCTGGAAACTGCTGTCAAAGGCATTTTTATTGGTCAAGGAAAAATGTGACACATATTCTTGCGTATGTTTTAGTTCATGTTTTGCTTATTTCATTAGCCACGTGTTGTCAGCTAACCATGAAAGTTCGAGAACTTGGGACCATTTGCTTTCCAAACCATGCTAGAACTAGATCCTCCAGGGAGCTAAAACCCGTCTTTCTTTTCCTCTGACCTTCATATATCTATGAGAATAGAAACAGATCCTTTAGGTGCCAAGTGTGACGACTGTGTGTTTTTACCAAGTGCATGAGATGTACCTCCTTCCCATATTGCTGCAGTGTCAGTGCAGAGCTATCTGATGTGAGGAAAAAAAGGCAGTTGGCAGTAGCAGGCCGAAGTCCTGGAGAGAGGCTGTGGGAGATGATGTGGATGCCGGAGGAGCCAGACTCTTGTCCTTGGCCTCTTCTTTCTGCTTCAGTGTCTGTGTGGCTTCCCCTGGCCCAGTGGTGCTGCCTCCTTTGTTCATTGTAGCATGAAAGTGACTTTGGTGATTTTTTTTTTTAAACTTAGTTTTACGAAGAATGACACAGTGTTTTTGGTGTGAACATAAATAATACTTTTAAAATGATAATACCTAACTTAAAAAAAGATATGATTAAAAATATGATCAAAGTGCATACATTCTGAAACCTCTCCCAAAAATGTGAAACTAAGGAAGAGGTTAGAGGAATTGGGGAGTTATTTTTCTGAGGGGTGGACTGGGGAGATGGCTCAGTGGAATAAAGTGCTTCCCTGGCAAGCGCAAGGGTCTGAGTTCAATCCCTGGTTCAGCAAAAAAGAAAAAGAAAACAAAAGCAACGTCACAGAAAAACATAAACTTTTCTTGGTGTTTTCATTAACATTAACCAATCTAACCTCTGTAACCTGCTTGTTGTAAAACGGGAACTAGTATTCAGAGGGAATGCTAAATGGCCAGGTCACCTGTACATCAGAGCAAGATTGAAATTTGATCTGCTTTTTCCTAAACCACAGTCTTTCCCCTGAACCTACACCACTCCTGCAGATGGGGACACAATACGTTGCCTGTGTAGGATTGGCTAATTCCTGTGTCAACAATCTTGAAACCAAGTGCTACTATGTTATATATTTACAGTGTTTTTCAATAACACACCTTAGAAAATCTGAATAAAGCAAAAAATTAGATTTTACTAATTAAACATAAAGGCTTTGCTTTGTGAACATTTCAAGGTATCATACCTTTATTTTCTTTAGAAGACTGTTATGTACGTGTACCCACTCGCGTGGCAAATGCAGTCAGTATGTCACAAACACATAGTAATAAAAAGAGACTCTGGCAGGTGTCCACTTGTAAATGCCCATTATCTAATCTTGAGAGCTAAGAAACTGCTCAGTGTAAATCAAATGTAAAGAAATATGAGACTTATAAATTAAGTCACATGTTATTCCCAGTGAGTTTGGCTGCTACTACAACCCAAACAGACTTTGTGTTCAAGGGAGCATGTCAAAACATTGTCGCTGTAAGATGAGGTTTGCTTTCCGCTTGGTAATTTTCATTTACATCCTTGCATGTTTGGTTGTCTGCAGGAGTTGAGTATATTTCCTTAAACTTATGGGCTTCACTAGAACACACTTGTTCTTCCCTGGAGGCTGTTGGATTGTACTGAATGGGTTTGGAATTGAGTTTACAAAGAGGTATTTAAACACATGGGCTAGGGCCCAAGAGGGATTGAATGTGAAGACCACACACAGAGTAGAGCTCACACTGGCCTGTTTCTGTCTCTTCTGTCTTACTCTATCCTCTGTGCTGACTTCGAGTGTCATTGGCTTATCCTGAGTTCTTCAGCCTCTGCTCAGGTCTCAGCAATCGAGCCCAGATGCTGCTGCTCAGGTGTGTTCGTAGTGTGGTCCCAGCTGACGATTACAGCCTCATTGCTGTCTTTCACTTGATACACCTGAGCCAGGAGTGCCCTTTGCACTCACCCCAGGGGAGCCCTGAGTTGCCCTTGCTTTTGTCTCTGCCACATTAACTGGCAGTAGCTGCATCTCCTCCAAAGGTGTCCCCTGTCAGCAGTCTTCCCAAGCCAATTGTCAGGTTTAATCACCCCAAACAGTTCCTACTTCATTACAGTTAACTAGGAAGAGGATATTCAGGTGGCTCAATAGAAATAAAGCCATTGGCTTGCACCCCATTGGCGCAGTGAGAACATCTAAAGACTCGTGCGGAGGGGTGGCATTCAAAGACTATGGTCACGATTCTCTGTGCACCCGGGTGGCGTGTGTGCAGGTGATTGTAAGTCATCACATTCTGCTTTGTGGGGTGGACCTTGTATCCGTTGCTGCTAGGCATCACAGGTGCTTGCTTATTTATTTATCGTGGTACTGGGAGTTGAACTCAGGGCCCTACACTTGCCAGGCAGGTGCTTATGCCACTGAGCTATCTCCTTAGCCCTCAGATGCATAGCTGCTTATCTGTAAATTCAATATTTGGAATAGGAGCAAGACAAGAAGATGAACCCATGTGTGAGGCTGTGTGTGTGTGTAATAGAAGAACATGTTTTTATCCAGTTTGATTAACAACAGTTCTAGTAACACAGACATACACTAGTTTTCTATTAGTTACTTACTATAAAAATGTTTTTTTTACTAGAGAGCACTGGTGTGGACTGAGGGCAGTAATTCATGTAGCATTTACCAAATGCTTAGTGTGCAGGGGTACGTTGTACCTGTGGTGCCTTGTTAAACTCTTCATTTTCAAAGCAAAGACTTTAGTAGTGAGGTGTGAAGGTGAGACAGCCAGCAGGGAGCAGGAGAGCAGCTCAGCGGGGTCCTTAGCAGTGTGCAGAGCCTTTCCCGAAAACTTCCCAGCCCCCTGATGGCGTGGTCCTACCGCAGGAGTAGTGCTAACTTCTGGTCGATCTTCCTTTGCCTGCGGTGTCCAGGCTGGGTGCACAGGGTGGGGCTTTTTCCGAGAACCCTACAGAGTTGCTGCTTTTCTATCTGATTAATGGTGTGTGTGGTTGTTGTGGTTCCTGGGCCTTCATAGCTTAGAACGTTTAATATAGTTCTCTGCAGTGTTTATAGCTGTTAAATTTTTCATATTACTGTTAAAAAGTGGTTCTCTCTTTTTTCTTCTTGTCTTTTTATTTTTGAAATAAGATTTTGCTCTATAGTTCAGGCTGGACTTGAGCTCACTGTGTGAGCCATGCTTCCCTTGAACTCATGATGGCTTACCTGCCTCAGCCTCCTGTGTGTTGGCATTATAGGCATGCACCACCACACTTGGCTTTCTTTTCTTTTCTTTATTTTTGGTGGTACCGGGGATTGAACTCAGGACCTTGCACTTGCCAGGCGGTCTTTTTTAAAGCTTCTTAAATTTGGTTTTCTTTTATGAATTGAATTTGGGTCTCTTATACCAAAAATCTGACTCTGTGATGCTGTCTGAGTGGGACCAGTGAGGACCTTGAACATTTCGCACACTGCAGGGAGATCCTGGTGGGACCAAGAACAGCTTATCATTCCCCTCCTACATGGAAGCACCAAAGCAGTCTAGGTTTTTGTATCTCTCTTGGGCTCATTTATCTATACGTCTTCTGAACATTTCAGAGCAGTTACTGTGAACCCTGGATATTCCTTAATATAATTTTATTTGTTTTTAATAGAGGAAATGCATGCTGAAATCTGTTACGCCGAGTGTCTCCTACAGAAAGCAGCGCTTACGTTTGTGCAGGTAATGATCCTCTGCCTTAGAGCTGATATCACCAAGAATTGTGCGTGGACCCATGTAGCTCCCCGTGTTGGTGCTCTTTGGACTTAAGAGCATTAATGAGACGCTTGTTACTTTGATAAACTTTCCCTGAAAATGCATCAGGGGAGCTTCATTCCTACTCAGGTACACAGAATCCATTTCAAAAGCTTTAATCTACTGGGAATCAGATACTTGTAAAGAAACTGCCTCTCCAGTGCCACACCCGGTTCCAGGCTGCTTCTCTGTAGGAGAGCCACGCAGTTTCTCCAGCCTGCACTTGGTGGGGCGGAGGCCTCTCTGGGAGCCCAGGCAGGGCTCCTCCCTTGAGCCCTGTTGCAGCAAAGCGCACTGATGCTTGTGCAGATTTCATGTGTCCTTCAGGTTTTGCTTTCTTCCTATATTCTCATCCTCTTTTCTAGTGTTTATTTTTTCTTTAGAAGAGTTTTTAAAAGTGGCTGAACAAAACCATAAATTATTTTTGTAAGACACTTTAATAGAAACTTCTAGGAACTGTTACACTCGGTGTCTGCATCTTCCACTCCTGAAAAAACATAGCTTTCCGTATGGTGGCCTCAAGTGGTAGTGTTGGCTACAGAGGTGGGGACAAGATTGCAAGGAGGCAGAAGGATTCACAGCTGTAGATGGAAAGTGTATTAAGTTCTGGCTTTAAGTCCTTCTGAGAGTGCCTTCTATTCTGTTTTAGAAATTGAGCTCTTATGCTGGACCCTGGTTTAGTAAAATCAGCTCACTTTGGCAGTTCCTAAGACCTGGTGTGTTACAAAGGCTGATTCATGGCAGCAGTCACTGCATAACCCGACACACCCTGCTGTTGGCCACAGGGTCCCTTGTTTTTTCTGATGTATTTTCCAAGTAGGGATTTGACAGCCAAATACTAAATTTAAAACTTATATCTGGGGACTTCAGATTAAGCACTTAGAGGTAACAGTACCATTTCATCGTATCCCCCACATCATCACTTGCACATTCATGCTGCTTTACTCTTTTAAAGATTTTACAGCTCTGTCTCTTTCTGTCTGTCCAAGCAGTGGTCCTTAGCAGCTTTTGCCTGGGCTGGACTGTACGCAACCACCCGACGCTGCAATTTATTTTTACCTCATCTCATTCTGCATTCTGCAGTGGAGAGCCCTTCCAGAAGTGGGGCTGTGACCTGTCAGCCTTCAGTGGCTGTCCTCAGCAGTAGCTGTGTTCTGTATCAGCATATCACAAACAGATGTTTTGAACGGAACTGCTGCCTCCACCAAACGCCCTGCTCTCCCACTTGCATCTCTTCAGTGCTGCTGATGGGTCTGCTCTGTGCTGAAGTGGTCCAGCAGCGGTGGCTTTCCTCTGTGTGGGCCACTCCCTTCTCAGCAGTGGATTCTTCAGCAGCGCTGCTCTGTGTGCCCTCGCGTGGCAGGGACACTGTGACGCCTCATGCTGTCCGGCTTTCCACTGGCATTCTTTTGCAGTGTTTGCTGCTGTTTTGCCTCTCTTGATTTGGCTCCTTCCACTAATTCTCTTGTGCTTAAAACTATCTCCTGTTCTGAGGAAATTCTTTCCTGGCTGGTATTGGAATTTGTACAGTTATGAGTGTCCTTAAAATAAGACAAATATTTGAGTGGCAAATTAGTATTTGCTGATTCTTCCAATAATCAAAATATTAGGTAGTGAATAAAACTAGTAAACTAAATTCAGTTTTTCTTTTGCTTCATAAGGGTGTTCACGTGCATGGGAATAAACACAAAGGAATTTTTCTCAATAACAATAGACTAGAGAAACCATTCTCTTGAAAGTGTGGAACACTGGACTGCCTCTACTGGCACTATTAGGGTGACCTTTAAGTGGTTATTTAATAAGATTTATTTATTTATTTTTTAAATAAGATTTATTAAGGGGCTCTTAGAGTGCTGGTGGCTGCCAGGCAGAGAGTAGTGATTCCCCCAGCCCCACCCCACTAAGACACAATTGCATGTTAGTGACAATTACTTTAACCTTCAGACCAGTTCAGTATTCAGACCAGGTATGTTTGGTCAGGAAATGTGGATGGAAAAAAACAACAACAACCAAAAAAAAACCCAAAACCCCAACAAAGCATTTAAAAAGGGCCAGGGAGCTGGCCAGATGCATAGTTCAGCAGATTAAAGTGCCTGCTTAGGCAGATGCAGGGGCTGGGGATTTGATCCCCAACTTGCCAGTGCCAGCCCCACCCTTGGGTAAGATCAGCAGTGAGATGGCATAATGGTGCGCACCTCTAATCCCAGTAGCTGGGAGGCTAAAAAACAGGAGGATCACTATAAGTCCAATCTGTGTGGTGAGACCCTGTAGACCCTGTGCTAAATACATAAAATAAATAGAGGACCAGGGATGTAGCTCAGTGGCGTAAGCGCCTGTGTGGTGAGCACAAGGTCACAAGTTTGATCTCCAGTTTTTAAAAAAAGTGTTTATGAATGAAATTAGACCAGTTTGCTGGCTCTGCCCCGGGATGAGCTGAGACTGCAATTGACACTGGGTGTGGTGGCGCAGGCCTGTAATCCCAGTGCTCGGGAGGCGGAGCACCGGAGGATCCCTACGGGTCTGATCCTCTGATCTGTGTAATGAGACCCTGTAGAGCCTGCACTAAAAGGAAAAGAAGCAAAACCAAACAAAAAACAGCTGCTCAAGAACCTGGTGAAATAGTCTCTTTTACTCAGTATGGTGAACCAAAAAGTTTACCCTTGACCTGTTAAAGTCACCTGTTATCTGTTGAACCCAGAAGATTGTCCAGTTAGTGATATGTGAGTTTGAACTTCATTGCATCCCTGATTAGGAAAAAAAGTAACACAGTGATTTAAATATTTTTTGTCGTCTTCTAACTTGTGTGAAGAATGACAAAAAGACCCTTCAAGTATAAGGCAAGAAGATATGTTAATTTTGAAATTATGTCCTTAAAACATGTTTTTCTAGTTACACAAATGAACAGTGTAAAAAGTTTTTACTAAGTGCTCTAATTATTAATTGAATTATTTTCAGGATGAAAATATGATAAACTTCATCAAAGGTGGACTGAAAATTAGAACAAGTTACCAAATATATAAGTAAGTTAAAAAGTAAAATATGGCTTTTACATTATTCATGTGCTTATACTACTTTGATTTTTGAAAGTTTTGAACATTTAGTATAACTGGGTGTGTGTGTGTGTATGTGTGTGTGTGTGTGTGTATTAGTAACAATGTGCTTGATTTTTGGTCATGTATTCTGTGCCACAGAACAAAGTTAAAGTTTAAATAAAGTTTAAGTGTAAATAGTGGAAAAGAGAATTGACATAATTTCTGATTAGATAATTTAATTTCTCCTAAGAACAGTGCATACATTTCAGGTGGCAGGTGTGTTTTAGTGTGCTTCTAGAGTTGCTCTGCCCACTAGACCTTTCTGCAGGGATGGACATTTTCAGTGAAGTTGGCTTATAAAGTTTTCCTTATCTTCTCTATACTTACTGAATTTTATCCGGTCATTCTGTCATTTACTGAGAATGTTAAAATCTCCAGTTGTCAAGTGGAATCATGCATCTTTCTGCTTCGGTTTTGTCAGTGTTTGCCTTGTATGTTTGGATCCTCTGTTGTTAGCTCATATGTGTCTTATCATTTTGTTTCCCTGACGAATTAATATTCTTGTTAGAGAATTTCTCATTGAACTCTGGTAGTATTCCTTGTCCTGAATCTGTTTTTTTCTAGTATTATCCAGCCACTCATGGCTTTTTAAAAAATACTTGTTTTTTTCTCCTTAGTACTAGAGACCCAACTGAAGGATGCTTTACTGGTATACATAGCCCTATCCCTTTTATTAAAATGTTATTTGAGGACAGGGTCTTGCTAAGTTGCGCAGCCTGCCTGGCCTTGAGCTTGCAGCTTTTCTACCTTGTCCTCCCATAGAGCTAGTGCTCCAGCATGTGTCACTGTGCTGGCTTATATTTTTGAATAGGCTTTGCCTAGTATATATTCTTTTAAGTCTTTCTTTTATATTAAAATCACATATCTTGCAGATGCACAGAACTGAGTAATAATGAATATGTTTGCTTAAAACTATCATTGTTGGGCTGGCCAGATAGCTCAGTGGATTAAAGCATCTGCTTAGGAAGACTCAGGGACTGGGGTTTGATCCCCAGGGTGCAGTGCTAGTCTCGTACCCAGGGTATGCTGAAATGGTGATTGAGACTGGGCTTGGTGGCACACACCTGTAAACCAGCGCTGGAAACAGGAGGATCACTACAAGTCTCATCTGTGTAGTGAGACACTGTAGACTCTATACTAAACACATAAAAAAACAAATAAAAAACTATCATTGTTTTCTGTTTGTCTCACTGTCTCCTCCCTTCATTTTTTGTATTTTCTTTTGTTTTAATAAAAATTTAAAAACTCTAGTGTATTTCTGTATTGTCATCTTAATTATTTCTAAATTTTTTGGCAGTTGTGGTAGAGATTATATGCGATTTTATCTAATGGTTAATATTGTGTCACTTGGCACAAGTATGATTTCGTTTTCTATCTCTTGTCTTTTGCACTGTTCTTAGGATGGTACATGGAGCACCCATTTTTTTTTTTTTTTTGTCTTTTTGAGACAGGGTCTCACTATGCAGTTCAGGCTGGACTTAAGCTCACTTTGTAGCTCAGGCTGGTCTCGAACTCACAACAATGTTCCTGCCTCAGCCTCCCAAGTGCTGGATTACAGGCATGCGCCACCACTCCCGGTGCACCCATGTATATTAAAAATCATGTCAGACTTTTTTGCCTTCAAAACTGTCATGTATTATGGTCTTCTGTATTTTCCTGTACATTTGCTATTTTTGTATTCTTCATTTATGCTTGTTTTACTTTCAGAGTTCTGGATTTCTTATTATGTATGTCTACTTTCAACAAATTTCATTTTCATTTATTTAAAATTGCCTTCACTTTTTCCCTTCATTTTCAAAGGTATTGTTTCTTCTTCTTCCAGCCCTTTAAGATTGCCATTCCACTGTGTTAAGGCTTTCCTGATGTGCATTCAGAACTCAGTTGTTGTCTATGTCACTGTTTGTCTTATCTAATGGTAGGAACATCTTGCTTCTTTGAAGACGTTTGCATCTATAAATCTCAGCAGTTTGGCTATCTTAAGTCTAATTGTGATTTTGAGAATTGTTGTCACTATTTCTTCAAATATTTATATTTCTATGTCCAATATTTTTTAAAATTGTACTTCAGATATTGAGCTATTACAGAGCTTCTGTACTCTATTCTCCTTTCTCTGAATAGTACAAATTTTTGTCTCAAGAAGCACTTAATTTGCTTAGACTGCAAATTCTGGCTACTCCTAGGATGGTCAGCACCTGAAATCTCTGCTTCATTATTTGCTGTCTTGTTTTTACTTTTCCTTGGAATTCTCCCGGTGCTCACATATATGAGCACTCATAGTCAAGAATATGAGTATTTCCAATCTAAGTCATCCTCCAGATATGAAAGTTCCTCACTGTGGTGTAACCACCCTGTCAGTCTTGAGTTCTGTTCTCTAATTTTTAAGCCATTAAGACATTGGCTTTGCTCTTGAACTCTGTATGGTCCACATTAAGTGGCCTGGGCTTACTTTCAGGAAAGTTAATCTGATATCAGTTGTTCTGCCACTGCTGGAAGCAAAGGCAAAACTTAATATTTTAAGAGCTTATATCTTGCAAATTTTATAATTTGTGTCCCATTCAAATCCTGCAGAGGTTGTGGGGGAGAGTTATAGATTTGGGGAAACTGACATATTGTTTGGAGATTTCCTCTCAGATGATTTATTTGGTTTATTTTTAAATTTAATTTAATTTTTGTATGCTTTGCTTTTCTGAGACAGGGTCTCACCATGTAGTCAGTCTGGGCTGGTCTCAGACTCACGGTGCAGCCTTGCGTGGCCCCTAACTCGTGGTGATTCTCCTGTTTCAGGAGAAATCAGATTCTTCTGAGCGCTGGGGTTACGGCATATGCTGCTTTGCCTGTCTTTCAAGTATTGTTTTAGAAGAAGAAAAGATTAAAGGATTACTTTTTTAATTAGCAGAATTTAAAGTGTTAGAATAATAACCAAAATAATTCAAATAATATTATGTCAAAGGCTTGTCAGTAGAATGGATTACAGACATTTACTTGGGAATTCAGTGTATCTCCCTGTAGATGTGGGTTTCTCTTTCAAAAAAAATAGAAGGGCTGGTGAGATAGCTCAGTGCACTAAGTACTTGCTTAGGTAAGTGCAGGGGCAAGGTTTGATCCCTGGTACCACATGCTATGCCAGCCCCTCCCCTAGGTGCATTGAGCTGGCAGTGGAGACTAGGCATGGTAACACTTACATGTAATCCCAGCACTAGGGAGGCAGAAAACAGGAGGGTCACTGAGAGTCTGAGCTGCATAGTGAGACTCTGTACAATAGAAAAAAAAAATCACAAAAAAGTAGAAAGAGATAAATATTTTTGATAAAATTGATTTTTTTTAGACAAAGGGCATTAATAAAAAAATAAATTCTATATATATTTTATATTAAGCTATTTTAAAAGATCATTAGCAAAGAACAAAAAATATTTTATGGTACTAAAATAAAGCCTTTAAACTTCTATTTTAAATTTTCTACTTTGAACTAATTTTAGAATTATCATAAGGAATTTTCATATTATCAGCATGCTGAAGAACTCTGGAATAATGGGTGTAGGCATTTAGCCTTCAGCTTTCTTTTTAATCTTAATTTTTTAATCTGTTACTGTTTTTCTTTGTCTTTCATGACTCTGACATTTTAAATGAATGTTGGGCAGTTAACTCATAGGATATCTCTCAATGTGGATTTGACCTGTCTTTCAGTGATCAAATTGAGGGTATGAATCTATGGCAGAAATACCGTAGAAGTGACAATAGGGGGTAAATGCTGTCAGTGTTAAAGGCCTTCTTTAGGTATGGCAGAAAACTAGCAACCATGTGAGATTAAGGACCAAGTAAGCATTCATAATTTTACTGTGGTGAAAATGTACCCTGTGGAGATGTGGTGCACGTGGCCCAGGGCAAGTGCCTGGGTGGCAGGCACGTGGGTGGCCAGAGTCTAAATGGAATCCTCTAACTTATTGTTCCTGTTACTGAGAATTAGGTCTATAGACTTGTTAGATTCAGGTTAAATTCATTTGGCTAAAAAATGTTATAAATGAACACATTAGGTGATGCATATTATTCCTTACTACCTTATAAAAATGTGTTTGTCCACCTGATAAGCAATTCCCAATTAATACCCATTTTTATATCTTGGTCATTGAATTTGTAATCCTCTGATTAAGTAATTGCTTTTAGGAGATGATATGATTGAAAAAGAGAGAAATATAGTAAATCCCAAACTTGTGAATGAATTTCATTCTGTGAGAATGTCCTAAGTTGGAGTCACTCTTGCCCGACAAAGTGAGTCTTGTGCAGTATAGCTGTGAATGTTTACAGAGGTTCATAAGTTGAGGACTTGTTGTATGTAGAAGAGAAATAAAAGTGAGAAATAGGAAATAGTTGCATGAATAGAGCAAGAAAAAATAAAAAGATTGTCTAACTGTGGTGGAATTTGGTTTTTTCTCTCAACCTTTGCTGCTCACAAGTTCTAATTTCCCTGGTCTGCTGGAGCCCCTGCAGCCACACTGGAGTGCAGATCTCTTTGCTGGCCGCAGCTCTTGTGGGAGCAGAGGAGGGGTGAGCAAGGCTCAGAGGAAGCCATGCCTGGGCAGTGACCATACTCTGGGCAGGCCGCACTCTGGCAGAAAGCGCTTTGTGGTGCCTGGCTGTGCGTGTTGATGTTTGTGCCCTTTTGTTTCTTTAAACTTAGAAAGTTTGGTCCTTCTGAACACTGTAAAAGTGGGTTTCCCCCTTTTTTGTGAATGACTTACTGCTTTGTAGCTTTAAATGTAAAGACAGTAGAATAATTCATTTTAAAAGTCTATAGTGTTTTGGGAATTTATAGTATGTAAATGTGAAATTCGAGTTAACATTTACTTTTCAGGTCGGAGGAAGCTTACATTGTATCTTTTTCTTCAATTCAGAGAATGTCTTTCTATTCTGCATGTAATTCAGAAGAACAAACACAAACAAGAATTCTTCTATGAGTTTGAGGGGGGCGTCAAGCTTGGAACAGGAGCCTTTAATTTGGTAAGGAAGCAATTATGTAGAAACTGGAACCTTTTGTAGATGAACCCAAGATTTTCAGTGCCTTTTTTTAAATTGCATTCAGATCTTGTCCTGATTCTCCAGGTGGGTTTGTTAAGTGGCAGAAGTGGGTGAGTTGTCATATGGTGTTGGACCTGTAGGCACTATGGGCAGCTTGTATTGTGGTTCTGTGTGTGTTCAGAGGGGCTTTGAGTGTCCAGAGTGAGGCAGGCGGGAGCCTGATTGTGTAAGGGGGTCTCTGGGAGCAAGGGGGCCTCGGCTCCGTGTCCATGTCAGGAGCACTGCAGCTGTGACAGTGGAAGCTCTGGGGCCAGACCAAGTGCAAGGCCCTGTGACTTGAGAATGATTTTGGATGATCTCTGAAATGCAAAGTCTGAGCATACACCTGTTAAGTTCTAAGCCAGGCCTAGTGGCAGAGGTAGGAGGAAGGTGAATTGCAGGGTGCGTTAGTGACAGACCCTGTCTCAAAATGTAAAAAAGAGTTGGAAGATATAGCTCATGGTGAAAGTCCTGGGCTCAGTCCCCAGTACTGGGAAAGAAATTCTGGTGTGCTTAAGAGATTTAGAAATTTTATTAAGGATGGATTGGAATTGTTGAGAAAAAAAAGTAGTGAAGTGAATCATCCCACAGATACTTGGGCCCCCACGGCTGCTTTTCTGGGAGAATGTTCTGTGTGGCTGCTGGCTGGAGAAGGAGGTTGGCTGGACCTGTAGAAGGGGCTTTCTGCACTCACTTGTGTATGAAAATCTGCGGCATTCACCCGGGACACAAACATCTCCATCTTTCTGTCTATTCAGAGAGTTCTGTCCACTGACTTCCTCCCCAGGCTTGCTTGTCACCAAATTTTTAGTTATGTTCCTTCTACATCCTTGCTCATCTAGCAGAGCAGTTGCCTGGAGCACACAGATCAGTGCATATTTGCACATCTGGGCAGTTTTGCTTCAAAGCACTGTGAGCATGGGCACTGCCACAGGTCGTGCCTACTGGGAGGCTTTGGGGAGGCCCAGGAAGAAGCAGTAGAGCCTCAGCTGCCCGTGTCCTATAGTGTCGTGTACTGCGCAGAGCACAGCCAAGCTTGGCTTCTGGAAGGGATCTCATGGAGCCTTCTCTGTGGTGAGCTCTGAGGAATCACTTTCTTGTCACCATCATGACTGATGGAGTTACCGAGGCAGTTGGTGTTCCGTGCAGAATCACACAAAGGATGGGCACTGGATTTCGTTCTAGGAAAAGGTTTTTTTAAGATTCATTGTCACATGAGATTAATTCATAAATGCTAATAACAGCATGTGATGATTGAGATCAAGCTAGTGGTTTAAGCTCAATTCATATTACTGCAGCATGAAATCTTGTAAACCATCACAATGTGCTCTTCGTCTGCAGTTGAATGTACTAGCACATGAATGCGCTTGTATTTCTTTTCTTACAGATGCTGTCCCTTTTACCAGCGAGGATTATCAGATTGCTAGAATTTATTGGATTTTCTGGAAACAGGGTATATATTTATTTTATCTTACTTTTAACAGAGAAGACATTATTTACTGAACACAAGGACGGATGACAGACCTCATGCCTGATATGATAATGGTTGGCAGTTTGGTGGCAGGACAATAAAGAGCGATTGGTCTTTGATCATTGATCATTTTGGGAGTCAGGCAGAGCTATTTTTGTTGAAAATTGAAAATCTCAATTGTCTTACCTAGACTTAAAAAAATATGTTTCATTAATATCGCTGCTTGCTGTGTCTTTATGGCTCTTGGATGCTGAAAATATTGTTTCTTAATGTTTTGTTAATTCCAGAGTTACTGTCTGTAGAAACAAAGAAATTAGGCTAGATTTCTCTAATAGTCTGTAATTCTAACAGATGTAATGGCAGTATTCTGGATTTTATTTGTTCTTTTTTTTAAAAAAAAATTCACTATACAAAAGTGAAGACAGAAGGATCACTACGAGTCTGATCTGTGTAGTGAGACCCTGTAGACCCTGCACTAAATGCATAACAAAGTGAAGAGATGTGTTTCCTATGAATTTTTTGTGAGTATATAGCATTAATCACCATATTCAGAATTCTTTCCCGAGAGTGGCTGTACCCAAGAGCAGTTTCTGTCAGTGAGAAAGCAGGTTTTGAGACATGTGACGAGAACAAAAAGTGGTGACATTTGTCCTGGTTCTCCCACCATCATGATTTTCATGGGCTACTATGTATAAAAAGGAAAAAATAGTAAGAATAATTATATATATATATATATATATATATATATATATATATATATATGAAACAATCCAATACAGATCAGCAGTCAGCAATAGAAGCAGGTTATCCACAGAAGTTGTTGACTTGAGCCATTCACAGCTCAGTATATTAATACGATTTTACTTTATATAACCTACATTTGTTATACTTTTCTGCTGGATGGTTAAGACCAAATTAAAGCAAGACCTATATAATAAGAAATGTAACTTTTGTATCAGATAAGGTCAGTCAAGTACCCTCAGGGTTTATCCTGTAACCCTGTAGATCCCTTGTCAGTGTCAGCCATGTGGATCAGTCACGGCCATTGCTTGACCAATTTGCTCTCTGTGAGAGCCTGAGAGAAAGTTTTCTCTCCATGTGACTGTCCTTAGGCACACTGTACATCACCGATCGCATTCCTCTGTGACCCCATAATCTCCTTGATCAGAAAATTTGGGGCACTACTGAGTTACAGGATGTTGCAGTACAGGTTCTCCTATGTCCTGAGTCTTCACTGACCTTGAAAGGCTAGGGCCAAAATGTTGGCTGACCTTGCAGCCTTTCTTTTTCTCCAATTTTTGATATGCAAACTTAGGTTGTTAACCCTCCAGAAGAGAAGTTTATTATTACTCTGCAACATATGCAGTTCAGTTTACCCACACTATTAGTCTAAATATCAGACATCATAGGCATAACATGGAACATGTATTTTCCATCAAGTATTGAGATAAACTCTTTAAGTCCATACAGAGTATGAAGAAGAAGAAAAAAGTAGGAATGAACACTTACATATATTTACATAGATAAAACATAGTAAGAATAATTAAAGCATTAACTTCCCCTTTCAAAGACCAGCAGAAATAGGAAGAACAGCTGTCCAGCTACCTGCATGTATACCTAAGTGTATCTTCTTCCCTTCTTTCTTTTGTCCTTTTCCTCATCCCACATTTTTCACTGAACAGTTCTTTCCCTTTCACAGTTTTGTTTTGTTTTTTTCTCTTTTGAGTTCCTTATAACTTTTTGTTATTATTCTGTTTTGGTTTTTCTTTTGTATTTTAGGGAAGGGTCTACAGGGTGTTCAGGGTCTCACTACTAGATCAGACTTGTAATGATCTGCCTGTTTACAACCTCCCAAGAGCTGGGATTACAGGTGTGTGTGCCACCATGCTCAGTCTCAATTGCCATCTCAGCGGTGCCCCTGAGGTGGGGCCGGCACACCAAACCCAGGGATCATATCCGGGCCCCTGCCCTCCTTGTTTTGGTT